>NDXB01019961.1:9109-38020 GCA_002631895.1 Agapornis roseicollis | reverse complement strand
AAAAAAAAAAAAAAAACCCACAAAACCCCCCCCAAAAAACAAACAAAAAAAAACCCAACAAAAAAAAGCAAATAAACAACAACAAAAAAACCAACAAACCACAACACCTCCCAATCCCCCAAAAGCAGCCCCCCTAAAAAACCCCAAATCAGCCCAACAACAAATGCTGAAACCAACCAACCAGAGAACCACCTCGACCCATGAAGATGCAGTTTTTTATTTCATAGCCAATTGAAGCTGCTTGTTAAATCAAAATCAGCAGGATGAACATATCACCTGCATATAACCTGGCTCAAACTAGTCAATTCCTTTTGTGATGATATAAGCTCACAGGAATCCACAATCTCTCTTCCTGCTGAATTGACTAATGTTTTTTAGAAAAAATGAAAACTGCATGCATCATGTATGCTTCAAGAGACAGTGTCCAGAGACATCTAATTTTGCACAAAAAAAGGGTTCTGTAGTTTTGGTTAAACAAAGACTGATTTCCTGCTGCTACCATTCTAATTGTTTGAAAGGAAAAGTTCATTCTCCTAGCACATAAGCAAAGGTGTGGGAACTCAAAATCCTGTCCTATGTGTCTATTTCCATTGCCAGCTTTGTTCAGATCTGCTTGGCATGTCTTCGTTTCTTCATGTTTTAAACACAGCTAATAAAACTTCATTAGTGAAGGCTGCCATAAACTTCTGTACATCAGTGATACAGCCTACACTGTGAATCATGATGTATATATTGAGTCACATAGGAGTTGTCTTCTGTAATAGCACAAGGCAGTGAGGATCTTCCTGGCAGAGCAAGTTAGCTCATATGGCGCTCTGCAGAACAGTGGTTATGCAGCTGCTAAGCAAGAATCTTTGAAGCAGTATGAGTATTTCTGTGATTCTCTGTATTCAACACCTTTAGTCCTTCATCAAAGGAGCACCAGAATATGATACAAAACCTTCAAATATTTTTAATGTGCATTAATTTCTCTTACTGACAGTAAGACTGCACTACCAGTCTTTCAAGTCGCATCTCAAGTTGGATTACACAAGCAAAGCTGATTACATGTCAAAGTCTTTAAAATGTTCTGGCATTTGTTGTGTTCAGGCTTATAGACCAGGATTTTCAAAAGCACTGCCATGATTTGGGATTTGCTCTTAAATTAGTTCATTTGGAATATCTCAGCTTATAGTACACTACTTTTCTGTCAGAAACAGATACACACTATGTAAGATCTGCCAACTCTTGGTCTTTACTAACAATATTTCCAAAGGGTGCACCTTTGTGCTCACAGTATACAATGCATGCTAAGAATGAAAGGGCTTTGGAGGAGATGCACTTTTCTGAAATACCTGAGGAACTGATATGTGAACATCTTCCCCACCTTAAAAAAAAAGAAAAAAAACAAACAACAAACAAAGAAATTTAACAGAATTCTGTGGTGATACTTTATCAAGAGTCTTTATTTTTATAAGACCCCAACAGCAATTTACTTATTATATTCAGTGTGCTGTGTGATAAAGATATCTAATATCAGCCAATGTGCTTCACCTAAATGACTGCTAAAGAAACAAAATAAAAATAAGAGGTTTAATTAAATACAGCTTACAGTCAAAAATGAGCAGACTGAAATTCAAGAAACTGGGTGAATTTCCAACAAGCTAGATAGTTTTGTGTATATGGCATCACAACATTTGTATCTACAAATTTGAACTACTTTTAAAGTGAAGATTTTGAGAATGATTATTCAAAAATGAGAACTAGTTATGCATTGTAATGTACACAAGTGACTTTCAGTGAGAATCACCAGATACACATTTATACTTTCGATTTTCCTGTAGATATCTCAGTTGCTGTCAGTTTACTAGCCAAACTGATGACTGACATTTCTTTTTCTAAACGTTTATGAGTGTACTAACTCCATTTGTGGACACATTTCATACTGCCGCCTTCTTTGAGAGTAGTCCTTTGGAAGTCCACGTGGCTACATCACTAAATCAGTTATACTCTGAAATAAAGTAGCTATTCTGCAAAGTCACGCCATTCCAGGCTGATTTGTGTTTCAAATCAGAGGCTGCTTATGTTGAGATTTTTTAAATTTTTATTGTGTCCTAGTAGATTCTTAACATTTTGTTGTATTTCATGTAAAAAATAATTACATATTTTCAATAATTTAACTAATTGAATTCTAACTGGAATTATGTAAAGAATTAGGAATTATTATATATAGATTTCTGAGCATTATCTTTGACTTTAATTCTGCTATTAATGGGCAGAAAATAAACAGGTGTGAATGTTTGCAGAGTTAATGCCAGATCCGTAAAAGAGAAAGAAAGGTCTTCACACTCACATTGATGCAACAGAAAAGGATAATAATTTGCCTTAGTATTTTTGAAAGATTTGTAATCAAGTTGTATTTCTGACTCTGTCAGTTCATTTCAAATACTGGTACATTTTTGAAATTGATAAATTACAATTATTATATTTCTTAGTTGATATCCAAAGGAAAGCTTTCTTGTGTTTTTCATATGCATTGATCTATTCATAAGAATAGACTTTGCACCAACATGGAAGTTTTGGGTGATCTTTGTGTGGTACATCATTATGCATTGCTCCTTTTGCCAAGTTTACAGGGTATATTTCAGTCTGTATGACTTTGAAGTATGTGTTCTCTTAAGGCTTAACAGTGTCAAGCTTCATAACACAAGAGCTAGTTTGCTTACTTCCCATTTTAAATTGCTTGTAATTTGAAACATGCAAACATTCCCACTTTATCAGGCAAGGCTACTAAACATATTATTGCTGCAACCTGTGAGTTTTATAGCCTCTGTATTTTTAGAAAGCTGTGCTTTATTAAAATAAACTGTAAAGAGGCTTAACTCATTATGGAATCTGCTAGTGTCTAAAATGAAATATCTTCAATTTGTTATAGGGATTTAGGAAACTTTGAAGAAAGGATATAATACTGTTGCTGCAGAAATAGGATGTTTACTATTTTTTTAGGCTTCTGGTGTTTGTTGCTGGGTGTGCAGTTTATTATGGGATAGGTCTGCCTACAGTTAGCCTGAAAAAATCATGATAGTGTTTTGTGCAATCTTTAAAGCCTAAAAATGTGTTTTAATTCTGCATTCCAGAAGAAATCCTTTAAAATACTTTCACAGAATAGATTTGTATGACATCACTTGTTTTTAGACTTAACTATTGGGTAGAATGCTCACTTTTCCTCTGGCATAATTTTATCTCCTTAATGAGAGGGTCCACCCTGAAAGTAATAAATACAATGTGGAACTCCTGACTCCACAAATTTTGCAACTTCTGCCAAGGCACATTTGGCTCAAAAAAGGAAGCAGATACTGTATCTGTCTAAACAGAGAAATTATTTGTTTACTTGTTGACATTTTTTATTATAATTAAGTTCTTTATTCACTTTTAGGCCCGAGGCAGCTATTGATTAGAGATGATGGCTCCAAAGGAGAAAATTGCTTTTCTTTTTCACAAGGCTAACTCATGGTCTTCATGTTGTCTCCTTAGATGTTGCTTGGCTTTTAACATCTGAATGAATAACATTTCCTGAGTTATCCATTATATGAGCTTTTGCAGACTGAACTTAGACCTTGCAAGGAAAAGTACACACAGGTGAAATATTCCTAGCCAGTACTGCAACTTACAGGTATAAGGACAAGGATAAGTTACCTGTGACAGGAATTATCATTTCATTTTCCTATAAATTCCTCCTGAGTGTCATATAAACTGTATATGTTTATATACACCCAGATAAAAGATCCAAATTAATAAAATAATCTGAACATTGTAATAGAACTGTGAGGCAGCATCCTGTGATTTGTATCAGATAAGGCCCTTTGCAAGATAAAATTAACTACTCACGTATTTCTGACAGTCTGGAGAGTAAACTGTGTGCAGTTTCTGGTTGAAATTCCATAATTCACAAAGATTAGGTGATTGTCAAAAAGGTGAATGTGCTCTATATTTCAGTGATATTTTTTAGGGCCATTCCTATTCTAGGGACAGAATATTGTTCCTGAATTGTAATAACTCGTGTTCATATAG
This sequence comes from Agapornis roseicollis, assembly GCA_002631895.1. Taxonomy (NCBI): domain Eukaryota; kingdom Metazoa; phylum Chordata; class Aves; order Psittaciformes; family Psittacidae; genus Agapornis; species Agapornis roseicollis. The sequence goes on along the minus strand of NDXB01019961.1, from coordinate 33,970 downwards.
GAGTGTTTCAGAACAATCTGATGAGCACATTCCATTTGAAAAAATAAAAAGTTTTCTTTGACTCCACAATGAGAAACTTGACTTTGCCAATTAGAAAATTTCCAACAGGTTAAAAAAGAGCTCAAGTCTTCATGCTTTGCCAAATTCTCAGAACTACTGAGTCCAAGTAGGAGCAGTGAGCACTTTCTTTCCAGCAGGATGATCTTTCTTCTTTAGCCTTCTATTGCAGCTGATGTTACAAAAGCAAGAAAATCTGTGAGATTCTGAGGTTGAAAAGGGGCTGTATATGTATGTGCTAGTTTGTTTAGATTGATGTATTTTTTGTGCTAGCCACAGTAAAAAGTGACTAGCTTTGAGAATTGTTGCAAAATGCCTGATTGTTTCAAATACTGTATGTTAGCAGATAAAAATTGTAAATCCAGGGTGCTGGCAAAATCAAAGCTTTGGAAAAGGGGTGGGGATAAAAAAACTGTTTGTGGCAGCTGGACTACTGCTTCCTACCTGTGAAGAGATGTAAAGCCTGTTGCAGGAAATGCTTTGACCAGTGCCAAAGCTGCTGCACATTCAGAGAAAAGGACATTTAAATCTACATGAGTGGTGTACAAAGGAACATAAGCAGGACCCTAGCAATACAAGAAGATCCAAACAAGGGGAAAAAACTATCTCAAAATCTATCTTAAATGAGATTATATAAGGGTGACAATTTTAGAGATTAGAAAGAAGTGAAAAGTTCTTCCTTTGCTAATCTTGGTACAAAATGTAATGGCTGTGAGAAAAAGTGTTAGATGTGTTGAAAAGTAGTGTATGAAATATGTAGCTGATACTTGGTTTTGCTACTGTTGACCTTTTACACATGAATTGACCCAAAAGGCTAATCATGTGCCAAGAAAGTCAGATGAAATATACTCATATTCACAAAACACTTTGAAGTAGTGTTTGCTAGTGAAAAACATACAATTCCATGAGATTTTTTTTAAACTTCAGATTTGCTATTTCCTTTTTAACCACATAATTCTCTTTCCTTATGAATGTTGAACAAATCTCTGTAAAGTAAGCATACTAAAAATAAGGAGGTAGGTAGCATGTGTCAGTCCAGTTTCTAGTGGGCACACTGTACAGCTGCCAGTAATTGACTATAGGATTGTTACATATTTTAAACCACTCTTAATGGCAATTTTTAGGACAGGTTTAGAATTAATCTACATTTCTACAACTTTGTTGCAAACAGCTTTTTTATGGCTAAGCACTATCTTTATTTAAAGCAGATACCAAAACTGCAGTTGAGTATGTTACATGTTAAAATTTTTAGGTGTGCCTTTCCTCTCCCTTAAACTGTAAATATCAGCAAATTATGTGTGACACAAATCAAAGGAAACTGTTATGAGACCCTTTAGACCATCTTCGAAGAAGATGCTGATAAAACTTATAAAATCTATTGTTATGCATATTGCCATATTGCTTCAGTAAACCACACATTCAGGAACAAGACATCGAGATATGTGGGTGTTTTTTTTTGTTTGTTTATTTTTTTGCTATTGAATGAGATTAAAGAATCTAGGACAAAATATCCAGAGGAACTGCTGAATACTACTGTGCTTCAAATTAAAATTCCTTAAGTGAAATCCATAACCCTGAATTAAACAGAGAGAATGAAGTGCCTTAAAATTCTCTACAGCTGTAACCAAACTGAATCCCAAATGAGCAGTATGAGCACCTGAACTCATAACTCTTACCTCTCAGATGAATCACTGGGCTAGAGAATGCTTTTTGTCATTTTATCCTTCCTCTGTTCCTGGGAATTGTGGATTCCTCCTTTTCACTGGCTCATTATACCCTCTTTGGTCTTCACAGCTTGTGGATACTTGATTAGTGAAAGCTCTTGGAAGACAAGAATCCTTTTTGGATGCTCTCAGGTTAAGGAAGGTTTTGAGCATGTGTTCATTAACCTATTGAATATAAATTGAGATGTCTCCCTCCTTGTTCACACCTTTCTCCTGCAGATATATACTGGACATGTTCTGGCAACTCCTGCCAGACTGATGTGTTTTGGAAGTATTTGTTCTTATGGTTCATAAGGCAATGGCCTTCCTGTTGATTATGTCACAATTACCTAGCAGCAGTTTTAAACTGCTTCCTTCTGCTGGTGAGAAGGCTGTTTTCAGCAAGTGCAAAACAGACTATTAAGCACTTAGTAAACTTTATTAAGTGGCTTGTAAGCAATTATAGACTTCTAGCATCTGTAGGGTCAGGAAGGAGTTTGAAGGATTGCTCTTGGGGGTGTAGAAGCCTAGAGATGTAATTTCAATCTCATTTTAGATACTTAAAGCTTCTTCTAGATCCAAACATTAGCTTCCCAAGTACTTGGAACTCAGGTTATTAAAAGCAGTAATCTGAAGATTACGGTTGTGAACTAGAATTATTTTTAAAGCAACATTTTCCTACGCTTTGAGGTGGTGATAATGCCTTTTTTGACACTTCAGCTAACAGGCATAATTAAGAACTTATTCCAACTGAAATATGTATGCAATGTTCCTCTGTTCTGTCCTTGTTGCTCTTCAATGGCTGTTTTAATGACTGTCATTTACTAAGCAGTTAGTTCTATAGTAATACATATCCTTTCATCATAAATCAGCCAAAGTTCCATATTGCTTCTTCCCTACCCATTCTCAAACATTTATTTGATTTTCCTACTTTTCCTTATAACACACAGTGGGGTGTTTAACATGAATTATGGGCTCAGTTTTGCAAAAAAATAATTAAGTAGAATAATTTCTGTTATTTAAAGAGGAGTTTGTACCTTCAGTGAATATATGCCACCTAATCCAGAGCCCAGCAACAGCTGTACTCCAAGATCTGTATGACAAACAGAGTTGTTGGTAAAAGTGTTCTCCAAGATATGGAGCACCTGAAAGGGCAGATATCTTGTCCTGTGATGTGAGCAGTTCTGGAAAGTTGTTGTAAACCTTTATAGAATAAAAATAGCTTGGTTTGTGGTGCTAAGGGAGCTTGGTTTGGTAGAAGAGAGAGCAGTGCCCATTGCTATTCTTAGGGAAAAAAACCGACTAGTCCTTTCTGTCCCTTTGGCCCCCATAATACCTCTTCTAATCCTAGATCCTTATCTGTAGTTGTCTCCATTGCCTTCCTTTTTACTTGTCCTCCACTGGTTGTTACTGCATGGAATATCAGATTAATTATCACTCCAATAGATATCTTGACAAATTAAGGATGACTCAATGTGCATTTTTGATGTGCAACAGATAATGTGTTCCCAGTATCTTCTAGTTCACCTGAATGTGGTCATCCTTATTTCAATTGCGTGGTTTCGGTTGTTCAGCTCCTCTTGTTTGACTATTATTTTTTCTGCTCATATATATGCTTTTATCAGTTTTCACATACTTTTCAACTTTTGAGGCTATGGTCATGAAGGGGTCAGAGTGGTGATTACAAATTGTAAAATGACCTTACCAGTAACCATTAAGCATAAGTTATGTTCTGAAATTGCCTAAAGCAAAAACTGCCAATTCAGAGCTGATTGTAATGAATCAGGTTCTTCTATACAAAATAATGTGATCAATTTCTCATTTCACTGAATAAATAAGCTGGAAGATAGGGAACTGTCTATGACCTGCTGTTAACCTTTTTCCTCATTATTCATATCAAGCCTATGACATGCATGTAAGAAATCTCTGGTTCAATTTTAGCTAATTATTTGTTAGAAGTGAAGGCTCTGTGAAGTGTTACTGATTGTACAAGTACCCAGGGACCTTATGACATCTAATGAAAATAATCCCAAAGAAGATATTCAGGTCTGTATGCTTTTGTCTGGCTATAATTATAACTAGAAATACTCCATTTCTAAGCAGCAAAATCTGTGTGTTTGTCAGTGCTGCTTCTCTCGGATGCAAGATGCTGTTAAAGTTTATCTCGATCATTGTTGTAATGAGAGCACTGGAGAAAAAATCTTGGGGTATGAGTTGAGATAAATTCTAAATTTGTGCATACATTTCATTAATACTTAGCCTTTTAGTATCGGAATTGTTTCTTATGTAAAAAATGATTTTAATTTATTGACTACTTTTATTTTGGTGGCTAGCTAGCAAAAGCCACAAAAATATGCTAGTATGTGTTGAATACCTTTTATGTCTTGAGTGCAATTCATTTCACATAAGATTTTTGGTGTGGCTTATTGCTGTTTTTTAAAGTCAGCCTGATTTGAGGCACAGTTCAAATCAGAACTGCAAATGAAAATCAACACTGAAAAATGCAGGAAACATTTAGAAAGATAGGCATTTCTATATATATACAGAAATTAATAGCTTGGGTACTGTGCTGCCCATGGGCACAGGGTTTGCATACAGGATTTCTGCACCATAGTCCATCCATAAGCAATAATTTTTCAATACAGTATCCCTAAAAAATTCCTGATACCTATCTTACAAGTGGGAAAGAGGAATTTGGTGAAGTTAAATATCTTGCTGTGCTTTACATTAGAGATATGTGAATGCTGGGAAGCTTCTAACCTTAAAATATAAGACTATCATTCCCCTAGCTCAATGATTGAAATATGCCTTGGGGACTGAACAATGTTCATATCATAAAGTAACTTTCAAGTTGTATTACTTCTGACTAAAGAAGTCCCTGGAGACAGCATTTGCCCAAGAAGCACATAATGGCAAGAAGGAAACCATCAAGGAAGTGGAGAATGAGAATAGAATGTCTAAATAAATAAAAACACAGGAGTGATCTTTTTGATGTTTAAAGTTGTAGCACTGTTGAGTGATCAGGAAGTGTACTGCTTTAAAAGGACAGAAAAAGAATCAAACTGAATCAATGAATTAAGATCTCACAGGGGAAAAAAAAAAAAAAAGACAAACCCCACAGATAAAACGTCTCTCTTTACCAATGGAATAATACCAGAATTTAAAACTAGTTTATAAAAATTGAACAGTTTCATTAAAAATTCACAAATTCATCTCTTAGTAGAAATCCAGTATGTATTATAAAATATGATGGTGATGTAATACAACTTTTGCATGATCTCTGATATCCAAAGTTACTACTAGGACTACTATTGACCTACTTTCAGAATTCTAACGATCAACATCTTTAAATTAAACTGAATTTAAAATGGATGTGACTATAATGGAACTAAAGTTTTCTGTGTTGTATGTGTAGGTGATAATTCTGTCCACAGTTACTTGTTGGATTTACAAAAAAGTGCATCCACTAATTTATTCAAGGTATAAAAAATAAAAACAAAGTATTGATGGATTTCAGATGCAGAATATTTGGATGAACAAAGGAAATGACATGAAAATTACTAGCCAAAAATCTCTCCAAAATCTATAAATTCTAAACATTAACCAAAAGTGAGAATACAACACATCACGTTCAGGAAAATAATTGTCAAAGTCAGGGTGGAAATAGACTATAAGTGCTTTATCCTATAATTTTTTTCTTTTTTTTTAAGTTAATAAGCAAATTAATGGGAAATAGGATGAAGTAAAGGGTTTCAGGTTGAAATTTCAAATTCCTCTTCAATGTCCTCAAGTGAAAATGTCAGAGTTCAAGGACTGGCAATCACACCCCCCTAATAAAGACAGTGTTTTCAATTGAGCTAGGATGGCTGCTGCTATTTCATGTGTGGCTACAGGTCTTCCTAGCAGTAGAATAATCTAGTAGAAAAACTGTTACATTCTGTGATGAAGAAAGCTCTTAATATGTTTTCCCCCACCCCCCTTTACAATAATTTAAATTTTTGACTGTCTGGGCAAAGAGAAGATTTCAGTTTTCAAGAATACTATCTCTCCAGCCTTCTGTATGGTACTTGCCTACATATCCTAACAGCCTGCCCCCTCATCGCTTTTTTTTTTCTCCTTTCCTGATTGTATTTTCTCACATTCTTCTATTCCACGCTACCAATAAGGATCATCATACCAGAAAAAGAATTGGTTCCCCCTCTTTTGTGTCCTTTCATATCTGTTGAACATGACAAATCCTCAAACTGGAGGATTGATTTGATTGCATAGTCACTCTCTCAGGCCAGCAGATGCAGGCTTCTGAAGTGGGGGAGAGGGAGGATGTCAGATATTGTCCACAGAAAGCCCTCTGGAGTTTTATATTTATGAAAGGTTTAAACATGGGTAATATTAGCTGTCAGTGGTGTGAAGCAGAGTGAAGTGAGTGAAGTGAACTTTCTTAAGTAAGCTTGATGCTACTACAATATGCATTTTCAAAAGAAACTGGCAACAATGATAGTAGCAATCTTTAGAGGTAACACCATAGATGATGCTTCTAATGCCTGAAATGATAGACTGTGTCTGATTCCAGCTTTTCTCTAATTCTGCACAGATCTGAATAACTTTACAAGCCTTGAGGTTAGTGGAGATTCAGGTCAATGAAGTTATAACCTTGAAGGAATTTCTATAGCTTAGCTAAGAAGCCCTCGGTACATGGTTTATCAAAAAAAGTGGTGGCAGACTCGTGGCTGTACCCAATGCCACCAGGCACAGCTGAAATGAAGTTAGTGAGAAGACAAATGAAGGCTGCTCTCTTTTCAGCTAAGTTGGTCCATGGTCTTCCTTGACCCTGGGGCTAGTGATTGCTGACTGGAATCTCAATGGCTATTTTCTAGTGACAATTTCAGTGTCTAAACTCATTAATCAATTTCTATTCAGCAGAATCAGTTTGTGGAAAACTTGCAAAGGTTACTTAATCCAGAGGGAACATGTACTGTTAGACAGAAGACTTTTCAGCCACAGTATTAAAACAAAATTTCCCAAATCTGTCTTGTATCACATTTTTCATGACCTTATCAATTAGCGGTAGCAAAGAACAACTCAAGACTTTCACTACAACCAAATCATTCATGGTGATGTTATGAAAATATAACCTCTGCCTGCTTTCCTTAAGAAAAGAAGTCTTTCTGTATCATTGCATCATAAAAAATGCCACATCTATTAACCCCTTTGTTCCAGCATGAAGCAGCAAACGGCAGCACTGAAATAGTCCAAAATGAATACATGAGAAAGTTTCTTCTTTAACCTTACCCAGTAATATCAGTTATCATCTAGTCTGAGAACCGGATTTGAAAGCAATTTGTAGAAAGCTTCAATCTGTTTAAGTCCTTGCAAGGTTAATCCTTACAAACACCTGGCACAGGGCTTGAGTGACTTAGAGGAATTCTCCAGACTCAGCAGCCTTACACAAGTGTGCACATGAACTGTGGCAGGACACCCAGGAAGGGAAAAGTTATAGCAGTGGCATATGAAAATAAGGGATGCTTTAATGTTGAAGAAATTGGCTTGATGGTTTCAATATGAAAGAATAAAATGCTGCTTTATTTCTTAAATATGGTAAAAATATTTTTAAAGCAAGCCTTCAAATATTTGGGCTTAATCTTTGTTGCCCTTTGTGTGGGAGATAATTAGCTGCCCATGGCAATATCCTGGGAAACTGCCTTCTGCAAAGAGGCACAATGCCAGCATTTGGTGTGATTCAAAAGCACAGTACAGTTATCAGGATCATCATTATCACAGGATCATACTGTGCTCATGTGCTCAATATATATTTTGTTTTTTAATTTTGAGTTTGGTTTGTTGTTTTGTTTTATTTTGTTTTGTTTTTTTTTCAAATATTTTCCATTATATTGTTTCTGCATGTTTTCTCCTGTGCTTATAATGAAATTGTGCATAGAATTTCTCCTGCTAGGGATGATGATCTACTTCTTGATCTCTCTTGAGTGCTGGGCTTAATAAACTAACTGTGGACAGTGTAGGAAACAGTACAGCATCTTTGTGCTCTTATGATCAAACAAAGAAATGAGGTAGAGTAGACACCACAGCCAGGTTTTTTTGATGTAGATGCAAATAAATATATATGAAGGCCAGCTTTATCTTTAAATTTATTTTTCTTCCTGAAGAAATCAATTGTTTCTTTCCTTTGCCTGGTTTTTTTCTAGATTAAGGTTTTCCTGGAGGGTGATCAACTTTTCTCTCATGTTGCTACTCTGGAGATCATTTGGTCACAGCATAAATGATACAAAAACTACTAATAGAAATGAGAGAGAACATGGGTAGAGCTAGTCCTCAGCTTTGCTGTCTCTACAGAGATCAGAGCAGGTGGTGTTGACATGAGTTATCCTGAGATGGGGATTCCATGGATCATCTCCATGGAAGATTTTCTGTTGCAGAAGTTAACACTTGCCAGAGAACATGCCAGGGTCCCTCTATCCAGTACAGAGAGGAAAGTGTGAAGAAGGGAAGGATGCTGCTGTACTATGAAATAGGATGACTTGTAGGAAGTCCTTAAACATTGGGATAACAGTAAGTTTACAGAGAAGTCCAAGCACAGAAATGGAAGTCTGTCTGTGAACTACCCAAGAGAAGACTCCTGTTTGGTATTCATAAAAACTTACAGTACACCCCTGTTTGATTTTCATAAGCATCTTCTTCTGTCAGCCATTTTTTTTTGTAGTTGCCTACCCAGGCGGTTTTACAGTCATGCATGTTTGTCACTGAAAATAATTTAGTGAATCTTTGAAAGATGTTAATTAGTGGTAATCTTAAATACACTAAGCCAGGAAAGAATTTCTATGTATGTCATTTCCTTCTGTACTTTCACTTTTTACAGTGTCCTGATGAATTCTTTAAGAACTAAATAACAGTTAACTGATATAGAAGTTGGCATGTTATAGTCTAGAAAGATTTATTTTTCATGGCAAAGGAAGACTATTCTGTAGCTATTTGCACATATATGCATGGATGAGTAAATTTTAAGTGTTACTTCGACAATCAGTTCTGGAGGCATTAGCTGACAGGGCGATTGTAACCCTTTCCCACACATGTTAGCAATGAACTTGTTGCATCTGCATTGCTGAAGATACTGAAATGAGCTGACTGCGTGAATTTCCTGATTTTAAATTCCTTAACTGTAAAGCAAAATTGTAACAGTTATATGCTACTCAATTACAGAGGAAAAAGGGAAAAAGTGATTGAGAGGAACATAATAATTTTGATTTTTTTGCCACTTACTTGATAAGTAGCAAGTACAGTCAATGGCTGTATCGGTGACATCTCTTTAGAAAGATCCTGTTTGTGAAGTTTATGCAATCTCCTGCTAATGATAACAGTTCCATTTTCTTACATCTAATTCTTGCCGTATTTTCAGCAAAGTGGACTTGATACAGAGGGTGGTGCAAATGGAACTTTACCCACTCTTAGACCAAGATTTTACTGTAAGCATAGAGATTAGAGTTTGTAATTGAGTGCTCATTGGTGGAATTACAATTCCACCCAAGGTCCTTGTGTGTCAGTGTATGTTTAAAGCAGTCTAATATTCCTTCAAAATATTCTAGACCAGCTTTTGCTGGTTGTGACAATGAGGAATCAAGGCCTTGGGTTCCCTCTGGCTCTCCCCATGCTTGAAAATAGAAGTCCCACTACTCTTCTGCATAATACATAAAAGGCATACTAGATGGAAGCTGGAAATTGTCTTTTAATGATTGATATCACTTGTGTGAAGTAAGGATGTTGTGCTGAATATTAAAGTGTTGAAGAGCATCACTAGCAATTCTAAACCATCACAGGTGTCACTGATGCCAATATTTAAGTTCAACTTGTTGAGAGCATAAGTTCTGGCATTATATTCCCTCAGATGTAGGTACCACCTTTATTGGTGGCAGTTAATGATAAGTAACAGAGGAAGAAGCAAAGCAGCTATATTAAAAGCCATCTCTTTTTATCAATTTATATTGACTTTTATAGGTGGGAAGCCCATTATTACTTAGTTTACCCTAACATTGCTAGTAACTAATGTGAAGCCAAGTTGGTGCTTTGCCAACAAGGCTCATGTGCTTTGATATACTAAGTAGTATATGGATTGCATTGATAGCAATATTAAAGGCATTTGCTCCATCAGTCATTAGGACTCATTCAAGACAAACTATGTTTAAAATTTTGATTCTCCAAATATCTGCAGCTATTCGCAAAGAGATCTTTGCCTTTGATCTAGCAAGTATGATGCACCACAGAGCATCCTCCTTTAGCATAGGTGAGGTGCACTTTCTGAAAATGTAGTAGCTATTTATTTTTAGGCTGCCCACCCCTCTCTAAATGTAACTAATTCTTTGCAAGCAGGATTGTACCACAGAACTGAGAGTCAGACTGAGGATTTGGGCAAGGTAGTTGAATTCTTTCTTTGGAATATGCATCTGGCATAATTGACTATTGCATAAAAATTCTACATTCATGTGGAGAGTTTCATAAATTTTCATCCCAAAACTTGTACTGCAGAACGGGACCCACATACTTAATTCCATTCTCACAGACTGTCTGAAGATGAATAGTTGTCCAAAGTTTTCCTATTCAAATTGAAGAACAGAATCTCCTAATTGCATTTCCATCCCATGTCTCAGTGCAATCTGGAATGAATAAGAAACAAGAGAGAAAAATTTGACACAGAGTATTGAGATGCCATGCAAAGCTCTAGAGGGCAGAACAAAAGGGGAGAGAGCCCAAGCATTCCAGCCATGGGAACATCTGTACAAAGCACTTCAGCAAAAAATTGCCAGGCAGTGGTGTGGCCCATGAGACAAAGTGCTGGTCTTGGGTGCAGGGGCCTGGAGTGTACTTGTATATATGGTAGTGACTGTTGGATTGCACTAAACAAGGCTGGTCTGTTCCACCTCTGATGTTGTTTTGTGCTGATCTCCACTGGAATTGTAGGCTTTAACAAAGTATAAATTTTACCTATGATTCTCTAAACGTACATGCAGATACAACTTCTGATTTACATAAAACCTAACAGCATTATTTGTGGATTGACAGTCCCGTTCATGTTTGGATGCTAGTTTTCTGAAAATGCAGGATTTACATATATGTTCTTTGCCCTTCGGGGCAGGTTCAGTCTGGACCCCTTTAAATATTTGTCTCAGTTGTCTTTGATAAAACTACCTCATCTCCGAAATGTATTGACATTTTAGAGCACGGCTTTTATTTGAATTCTGAAAGTATCATTTGCCACTGGTAATGCTGTATATAGTAAGTTAAAATCATATACTGCAAACAAGACTCCTGAAGATTTTGAGGCAATTGCTACTGCCATTAACTATAAGTTTCATATAAAATTACACAATTTTTGCCTCGATCATTAAATTTACTACGGCATTTTTCTGTCTTCATTGTACCCTTTGGTTGGAAGAGATGGTGCCTTTATGAGATACTTCCTGCGCTTGCATATAACACAATCACAAGCCCTAGAAGACATGAATTAATAAAGCACATGCTATTCCAACTAAGAGGACTAATGTATCTAGGCTGACAAAATGGATATTTAGCTTGGTTCTTAAACAGTACCTTGGACAAGTAAGAGTGGTAGTTTACTAAATTGGAATTGATCTTTGAAATACAGACTAACAGTGGATAAGCTGAGCATATAGGCTCTGCATATACTATATCTCATAGCTAAGAACTGTGTGAAGTAGTTTACAGGAACACTTTATTGACCACAACTGGTTTTGTTTGATTAAATATTTGAAAATTCACCTAGACTTCGATATTGGAAATGCCATGCAAAGCTTTAGAAAGTTGAACCAAAAAGAAAAATCCTAAAGTACAACTGAAACTAAGTTCTTCAGGGTCTGAAATAATGAACATCACATTTCCACTTGAAACCAACATAAAATACAAGNATCCATCTAGTACTCTCTGCCTACAGTCTTTCAAAGGCATGCAATGGACAGCTTAAGTACACTGTACACAGCAAAAAGACAGGAAAACCTTGGATTCATTTATTTTCTCTTTGGAAAATGTTGTTTTGTGGGTTTTGATCTTGCTTTTTTTTTTTTTTTTTTTTTTTTTTTTTTTTTTTTTTCTTTTTCTTTTTTTTTTTATATTTTTTTTTTTTTTTTTTTTTTTTTTTTTTTTTTTAGTTTGCCAAGAGAACAGAAGTGACTTTCATTTCTTATTGACTGACAACTGATGGGAAAATCAGTAATTCACATAGTTGGAGAAGGATGGGATGTGGCTGTCAACAGGAAAACAGTTTTGTAATATTCAGAATCACTTTTAACAACATCATGCTGTTTGATACTTTCCTCCGACAATATCAAACATAAAGTGTGTTTGAGTGTCCTGGGTTCAGCAGTAGCAGTCATTTTCCTCCTCCTTAATAGCTGGTGCAGTGCTGTGTTTTTGAATTTCAGCCTGGGAACAACACTGATACTGATGTTTTTAGATGTTGCTCAGTAAAATTTACTCTGACCAAGGACTTTCTGGGTCTCATGCTCTGCCAGGGAGGAGGAGAAGCTGGGAGGAAGCAGAGACAGGACACCTGACCCAAACTAACCAAAGAGGTATTCCATACCACAGCAAGTCATGCCCAGCATATAAACTTGGGGCAGTTACCTGGAGGGGCTAAATCACTGCTCAGGTCGGGCTTGGTATCAGTTGGCGAGTGGTATTTTCTTCCCTTGTTATTCCCATATCATTATTGTTATTGGCGGTAGCAGTAGTGATTTGTGTTGTACCTTAGTTACTGGACTGCTCTTATGTCAACCCATGCAAGTTACATTCTTCTGATTCTCCTCTCCATCCCTCTGGGAGAAGGGACAGGAAGAAGTGGGAGAGTGAGCAAGTGGCTGCATAGTTCTGAGTTACCGGCTGGGCTTAAACTGCGACATTGAGTATCTACAATCATATGTAATTCAAAAGAGGTTCCTTGGGAGAACTTCTAATGTTGTAAATCCTGCTTCTGTGCTTCTCTCTAGTCCTGTAATAAATGAAACAAACAATAACTGTCTATTGTCACTGAATGCTGTTATACAGGTGAATAGTAATTCCCATGTACTTTCTAGATGGGAGAGATTATAACCCTTACAAGTCCCAGTTGTGTCATCCATTTATTTGTTCTTTGTTATGTAGATGGTAGCAACGGAATGTCAGTTTTCAGAAAAAAAGCTTTGAAGCCTGGTTGTGTGATGTGTCAAAAATGTAACCTAAACAATTTTAATTGACTGAACAGATTGTTTGTTTTTTTATTTTTAAAACAACAACTGCTCAAACACAGTTAGGTTTTGCTGAGCTTTACTAGCCTATCAAGAGCAGGAGAATCATATGTTTTTCTGAATTAAAGATGTAAAAATAACTGTGGCAAAGAAGCCTGAAACTATTTGTTCTAACATTGGCAATGACTGATGCCCCCCCAGCTTCAGATGTTATGGAGGTTTTTGCATTGATCACTTTTAAAACAATGAACCACAGCCTAGATTTGGGTCATAGATTCAGCTCTTGAAAAGATCTGTTATTAAGAGTTTTATATATCAGATAATAAACAAGAACTTGTGAAGAGGGAATTGCACAAATACCATGCACGTCTGAGCACGGCAGTTCTTCGATTAGCAGTGAGCAGACAGTCATTAGAAGGTATTTATCAACATAGAGCAGGTTTTTATGGATTCATGCAGTTTAACTTCATGCCTCCTGGCTTGTGGAAAGAGTTTAAGATGTGTTCTGTATTTTCTTGCCCACTAACAAAGCTTAGATTTCTAGCAGAAGGAATTTAGACTTTGAAACAATTGTTCTCTGACAAGCATAAATCCAAGGCTAGACTCAAATGCCTAAGCACCAATTTCCTCTCAGGTAGCCATGTCTTGCAAGTGTAGCTGAGATCAGAGGAGCTTCTCCAGAGCACAGTTATGTGCCCAAAGCTGCCAGGTGCAGAAGAAGATACCCAGTCTCCACACCAGTTGTATCTGATAGATGCACTGAGAATGGGGCATGTGAGGGGACAGTTAGCACAGTTGTGTGTGCAGGTCAGTGGCAGTTGGTTTGTTTAACATGGTTGTAGGAAAGGCTGACTATTGAATTGTGTCTGAGGTAGGTAGGTAGCTCTTATAGTAAAGTATAAATTCTAACCTTGTTCTGTAGATCCTATATCTTTCTATTAATTTATATTAATAGCTTTCACCTATGATTAATTTGGCAGTAATATTTTCTACTTAGGTAGTGCATCATAACAGCTTTTCTACCTATATATTATGTAATTTTCTTTTGTCTGCTTTCTGTCATTTTATCTCTATGTAACAAAGATTTTCAAGGGAATCTGTCCATACATATTTTTTTATTTTAATGGTAACATTTTGTATTAAAACATAATAATTTTAGGTCAGTCCCTTATAATTTGACTTCCATGATTACTTTGTCATTTCAATCTTATTTGTGTATATCCTGTGCTCATTCTCATTTTCAGTGTTCTTCCTAGCTATCATCTGCCCACAAATATTTTTTAAAAAATTCCATCAGGAAAGCAAAATACTATGCATGCTAAAATAAAACATAATCTCCCCACAAACTGTCCCTTTTCTCCCCACACTGCTGAAATATTTTTACCAGATGTGCTTGGCTAAGGGGCCAAACACAGTAGATGATGATCACATGGTCATAGCTGGAATTAACTTAAAAATTTCTATTCAGTGGAAATTACCATCTTGTTTTATTTTTCTTCAGCAACAAAATGGTAACATAGATGACATCTGTCTTTCCAGCTGTTTTTTGTGCTCGAAAAACCACTCCTCTCCGTCAGAAGTTAACCAATCGTCCTCTTAAAACTGAGTAGCCACGAAAAAAAAACAAAGAGTAGAAGCAAACTGTTGTGGGAATAGATATAAAAATAATCCAAAAAGCTAATTTGATAAAGATGCTACACTTCCGTGTTTTGCTTTAGTTTACCCATGTTGAAATAAATACCAAGGCACCTTACAGATTTCACAATTTGTAATAGATGTAAAACTGATAAAATAGTAGAATCTTGTGACAGACACCTTTGAATCTCAATGTGATTCTCAAGAGTTCAATATTCAGCGAAAGCAGACATTAAGATTATCTCAAGCATTCCTTTCCTAATTTGCACTCAGGCTTGCACTTCTGCACCACAGTGCAGTAGCCTATGCTGTATAACTCTTATGTAATATCTGAACAAATGAAGGCTCTATATCTGATGGCTTTCCCTTTCACATGAGATTTCTTTGTGCTCCTGGTTAGTGTCCTTTTTATCATGTTGTGACTTGTGACTGCAGTCACAAGATAGGGCCATAAATATGCAGCTATGCTTAGAAATAAAGACCAGTGCTCTTTTATTTAGAATAAACGGCATAGATCTTGGTGATCTCTTGTAGGTTTCTGTATCACCTGCCTGGGTATTTAAAATGAATTGTGGTTTTGAAAAGAAATATATTTTACACTCAATTCTGACATGAATCTGTAACAGGGTAAAATTTCTGCTATAGCAATTGTGTGAAGATCTAGGTCTTCTCTAAACTGTAGAATCCTTTTGGATTTTATTCTTAAGGCCTCTTAACAAAATAATTTATGTCTTCAGGTATCAAGATTTTCAGAAGCATTTGGTGTGCTTTCTCAGAGCATGTGGAAAGGCCTATAACAAAGCCCCATTTAAACTCCCCTGACAATGCAGATGGATGGATGTTTGTGTATACACTTATCTATATCTGTCTGCGTAGCTACATCTAATGTGTTTCCCAAGGTAGTGTAGAGGATTCATATGCTTTGTCCTTTAAGAGACATGATCCTTTCACTTCTGCAGCTGTTACTTCAAATGTCCACCATGTTCACTTTCCAAATAGGAAAAAGCAGAATGTTCTTTTTACAAAAAAATTTGGTTTTGTACAATACAAAATATTGCTAATGTTTAGACCAGCAATTTCAATTGTTGTGTTTAAAATATTATACATAATGAGTAACATGTATCCTGGACATACTGATATTTTCTCTTCCTTCTAGGTTAGTTTGTTTTCCTGTTGTGGTGGAGTTTGATTTTGTTGGTTGATCTTGTAGGGTTTTTTCTTTTCCTTTTTTGTGACTGACACAACTTCTTTAGAATAAGAGGATTCTTTGTAATCTGTTTGATTTAAATTATATTCATACTTGGCAAAGCAAAGGCAGAGAATAAATGTTAATAGTGCTTATGTTACCTTGATTTCCATTACAAGCCAAAATACAGGACAATTACCAATTTCTATATATAGTTATTTATGAGCATCTGCTAGCAAGAAGGAAAAAAGATTTGGTTTAGTAGCTTGGTTTGACTTGAAAACCAGTCATGTCTCAGGCAAGCTCCTAATTTTAAACAAAAACCATCTGTTTGCCTGGAGCTTTGCTGTAGATATTTCATATTGATAGCTGATTTATTTTTGTGCTTTTTCAGTTTCAGAGCATAATAATGATGAAGTGAATTAAAGGAAGTTTAGTGTCTTCCCGTTACTTCTGACTTGACTGTCCACAGAAAACTGGGAAATGTGTGCATTTTTGTGTAAGCAAATCACTTTCAACATGTGTTTCCAAACATAAAAATTTACAGGCAGAGATGGGGAGTGTGAGAAGGGGAGATAGTAACTGATCTGTGGTCCGTGTCTTGTACAGGACAGTCAAACAGGGCAATGTGTATTCTATTTCAGTTTCACTCAAATGAAATGCTAGTTGATATCTCGACTGAGCCAGGGTATCTCTAAAACAAATCTCTTTTTCCAGAATAGGCCCAGAGTTCACTACTTTCCTGTGCTGGGCAAATTGTTCCACACTGAAACCACACATATCAAATAGCAGTGCTGCTACATTAGAAAGGACTCAAATTTTTCTTAAACTTGCTAATATATACTTTTTTTTTTTTTTTTTCCCTTTATAATGTCTACTTCTCTTTCCTGTTTCTGACTGCTGTCTGGGATTCCATTTCTGTGTTGATGTTTTGCTCACTGTTTCATTTTCAGATGTCAACTTTCCAAGAATCTGCAGCTCTTGACAAATAAAAGAATATTGATTCTTATTTCATTTTGACAAAATACTAAATAATGATGATGAGATTAATTCAAAGGTGCCCCTAGTTCTAGGAAGATGTGGTAATTTTCCTAGAGTTTTTACTTCGATTTTTTATTTTTGATTTCATAAAAATCATAAAAAATATGTTCATATTTATTCTGTCTCTGTGACCTTTATGCCTAGCCACCCTCACTTTGGTGTAGCAGAAGTTGCAATACGCAACAGAAAATCTTCAGTCCTGGAGATACTTAATGCTGATGACTGAGACTTAATTGAAAAAGCAGTAAGGTTTGGGACAGATGCTGCAACTACTAATATGTTTTTCAGAGTGAATTCCAAAAGTAAATTAAGTGAAATAAAAAAATTGACTCAAAGAGTAGGATATATCTCAGTGTGAGTAAGAAGGGCTATCCCACTTCTAGTTACTTTCAGTAACTGGCTGTGCTGTAATTATAACATGTGTTAAGTTAGAGGCTTGGCTGGATAGGAATATTTATAAAAGCTGACATTTCAATAAATTGGCCTGGTTTACAAGATTCTAAAGGAACAGCAAGAAATAAGGAAAAACCACCTGACAGGGCAAGCATGTTAAAACAAATCAAACAAGAAGTTCTGATTTGTGAGCCCTCGAGTACTCTTATATAGTCAATGGAGAAAACAAATCAAATGCTTGTAAATGCTGTTTAAGGGCTTACACACAACTTGACTTGATTAGAAAACTAAATATTTAATTATTTGTGGTTTTGATTTTATGAATGTTGCTTTCCCTTACTTGTGCTTTCAAGATGTTTGATGCCTGGTGAGAAAAATAGTGGATAGTGTTTCCATGTGTGGTGCCCATACAGCAGATTTTGATCCCCATGCGATGCTCACATAGCTATATTCATGCTGGAGTCCCATCAACATCCATGGGAATTTCTTAATGAAGAATACAGAAACTGAAATATGAGATTAGAATTTGGCTTAAGAGTTCAATTCAGGTTCCTCCCTTCAGCCAGTATGATGCCATCACCATTTTGGTCCCCTGCTGCTTTTAAACAATGTAGGCTTAAAACAAACCCAGATTCCAGTGCCATCCTGTCAGTGTGACCATAATTGGAGGATCCCTGTTAGCATTTAATTTTTTTCTTGTGCTTTCCCTGATTTTTCCTTTTTTTCTTTTCTTTTTTTTTCTTTTTTTTTTTTTTTTTTTTTTTTTTTTAATAGCTTAAATGGCACATGGGCTTGTGGGCTTGGTGGTAAGATTGTCAACTTGATTTTTTTTTCCCTTTTTCTTTTTTGCTTTTTTTTTTTTTTTAATAGCTTAAATGGCACATGGGCTTGTGGGCTTGGTGGTAAGATTGTCAACAAGATTTTTAAGACCCATTTACTATTGTGCAATGAATGGGTGCATTTGCTACATTCAGAGCAATCAGACATGTCAAGCAAATGGGGAACAAGTCACAAGAGGCTAAAACAGTTGGTGAGACACACTTCCTGTGCCTTTGATTGTCCGGTCCAGAGCTCTGCCACTGTGAGATAAACATGTATATCCTAATTGCTGTTTGTCTCTTCCAAAACCAAGCTTTCACTGGGGAGTAGAGAGATCCTTGTACAGTGTACTGTAACTTCCTCTAAAATTGTCATGGCTTGAAGCTTTACAGAGGCTTTGTTCTTGCAATGTTTGCAATGTGAGTAGCAAGGCAAAGTCAGGAGTGGTCTAAGGCTGCGGCATGGGCTCTGTGTCTAAAAGGAAGAGAACTATAAAAAGGCAGAGAAAAACTGTGGTTGTGTAATAGGAGCCTGGTGCTGCAGAAAATTCTTCCTCAGAAAGAGCAGGACACTGACAAGGGTGTTGGTGAGTTTGCCCTGCAGCCCATTGGAGGGGCAGAGCTGCATGGGGAAATTACTTAGAAAGGACCTGCAAGTAAGTGAAATTGTCTGGAGTGTGCAGCTATCAAGAGAAAATGTTTCCTCAGGCATTTCATTTTCTTCAGACAAGAACCTTTGATTCCCTCCTTCCAAGAAGTTCCTGGTTTTGCTTTCAGACTGGTTTTCTGCATGAATGACTATGACTTTTTGACACTGTTCTAATTCTGGATGAGTTTTAAGCTTCCATTTGGTCTTGTACAGTTCAGTAACACTTACAGGTATGCATATTATACAAAGTTAAAATATTTTGTATTTGTGCAGGAGATACCCTTGTACAGGAGGAATTCATAAAAGCACAAGTTTGAATCTGCTTGGTGCTGAACAGTGCATTGATTTTCCCTAAATCCACTGGCTTCTGTGTTTCTGTGGAACAAAATGCCTAAATAAACCAGTGCAGTAAGTCATACACTCAGGCAAAGGCTGTAGCTATTCCTGCATGGATCCTCAAATCCTGAAATGAGCTCAGGGACACAGAAAGCCATTCATATTACAAATTACCCTTTGCTTTTGAACTGTAAATTATCTTTATTATTAGGCTGGCCATGGTACCGCAATTATTAGGTGCCCTGTGTCTAAAGGTTTGAGCAATTAGAAGTCTGGGGTGACAGTCTCATGATACAGAGTGATAAAATATGTCCAGTCAAGACAAAAAGAGATGGTCTCTATTCGTGTCTTCAGCATGTATCATAGGGAGCCTGGAAGCTGTGCTGCTCTTAAACATTTCAATTAGCCCTGACATGGCCACTGTGAGCCCACAGATTATCTCTGTGTTGCTGTTAAGTTTTTATGAGGCTTTCCCCTCAGATTACCCATTTTCACAGCAATCTATAAATCTGAAACTGCAACATCTGATTAATTCTCCCAGAAGAGAACAGTGAAGATCCAGATTTTTTCATTAATGGAGTTTGTGCTGTTCTGAGGTCTCACATATTTCAGCCATTGTTTTGCAGGTGGGTTTTTTTTTTTTTTGGTTGTTTGGTTTTGGTGCCCCTCTCCCCCCCCTTCTAATCTCTTTCCTTAGGTAGCAAGGCAGAAATTAATTTCAAAATCACCCACTTCTGACCTACCAAAATAGACTGAATGGTTTTGTAGCACCGTTTTGCAAGCTCATGGCCATTCTTTCCTGTTTTCAGAGTGAACAAAGCTGTAGTGTACCATTATTATTTCTTCATTACAAACAATTGCTTGGCATCACTTTGCTATTGAGTATTGTGCAGTCTTTCTTTCATACTTCATATTCTAAATTAAATGTCATGTGGCTTTACATATTTTTGAGCATTGAGATCAAATGAACCCAAAAATGTAAAATGAAACTGAGCTGAATCTGCAACATATTTCCTGCTGTCAGATGGAAAAATCTGAGAAACAAATATGTCTTCACCCTTCACAGACAGGGAAGCTGAGGCGCAGATGTCTATTTAAAGGTATACTGGTGGCAGACAGATAAGTAGATTTCTCTCTCAATATCTTTCTTATCTGGTGGAGGAAGCTGGATGATATTCATGTGGTGTTTTTTTCCACAAAGAAATTCTTTCACTATAGCATTAGGTAAATTAGCTGAGTGATAAAAAGGCAGACAAGAATCCAGATGTTCTGTGCAGAAATATCCTTCCAAATACTTTGTGAATCCTTGAAGTAAAGCTGCCAGGATTTTGCATCATAAAGGCCTTCAAAAGGTATTGGAAGAGCAACGAGATTTGTGTGTTTGCATTTAGAATTCCCATGTAAAGACCAAAAGGCACATGGGTTGGATAACGTCAGCCCATGGAAATTTTGTCAGGATTTTTAAATATTTAGGGTGGGTTTGTTTACAGTCCTGTTGCTTGGAATATTGATGGAGGAAGGGCACTGTTCTCCAGCTGTCTTTTGCTGGCATTAACCCGGAGTCACCACTTTCTGAGTAAGCCTAGAGGGCAGTTCAACTAGATCTGGTTTAGCCACCTTAGACTTGCCATCCTTTGTCCATTCAGTGGATACTGTACTTCCATGTCTGGAGATGCAGCAAGATTTGCTTTTGTCTTACCTTTTCTGCGGTATCTTACAAACAACATATACTGCAATGCTCTCAAAGCAGAGGGATGAAATAGGTCAATGAAACATAAAACTGTGGCCCATACATCCCTTATAAGCCTCTAGAAAGAAACATTGAAACTCCAGGAAAAATGCTGTCTAGGACAATGATCTGTCCAAAAAATACTTTTTTTGATTCCATATACATATTTTATATATGTGTGTGTGTATGTGTGTATATGTATGTGTATTTATATATATACTCAAACCTCTGGCCAAAAGCAACCACTTGTCTTCATCTTCCTGTCCACATCTAGTTGACTCCTTATGCATTTATGTTCTCCATGTGGATTTCCACTACCCTCTACCCTGAGACAACTGAATTTGTATTCTGCCAGAATACTAAGCACATCTTGAGATGCAAGAGCAGTGGAGATGAACACTAGTGCCACTTCAGTAAGAGAAAAGTCAGATTTACTGCATTTGTTAATAACTGGTTAATATATGAAGTGTAGAAATTTTTGTGACCATTTTTATGAGCTCTGCAGTTTATAAGGAGGAAAAGAACTATTTGCCTACAGTTATGCAAGCTTTATAGGAATATGGATGTTTTCTTTGCCTGTAGTATTCTGTGAAACAGTGTAGATTAATATAGTGTTTCCTTCACATGTGTTACATCCAGTTAAAGGATCATATTTCTTTTTGGTTATATATGTTTATATGGAGGATATTTACTGTATTATTCTACTGAGCACTGGAGAGCCTGAAGCATCCTGCCATGCTTTTTCAACCATGTTATGCATATTGGAAGGAATGCCTGTCAGCTCACATCTCATACCAAATCTACAAGCGCTTCATTTAAATTCTCTTTCCATTTGTTGTTCCTTCATATTCCTTATGTAGTATGCTTTAGAGAAATCCATACAGCCAATGCATGTATTTTGAAACTGTGTTTGCTTTAGATTGTTTGGAAATACGTTGACTCATCAGCTGCATAAAACCCCTGATGACAATGCCATCTAGTAGTTTTATCATAGCTGTCCCTGTGCATAGCAGGCCTTCTGAAGCAAAATAATTAATTGTAAATTGCACAAATACAGTTTGTGTTCTTTTTAGTCCAATTCTCTTCTCCAGTAATAAGCACTGTCCTCTTCACCTGCTTTTTCAGCAAAGATTTTAGTGGTAATGAACTCTGCCTCCAATTCCCTGTCTCGGTGCTTCCATCTCAGTTTATTCTAGAAAGGTATTTCTCATTGAGGTTCTTCTTTTCTTGTCTGCAGTGATGTAATCTGTCAGTTGTCAGATTTCCAATAGAAATTTTGGTGATTCCAATTTTTTAAAACTTTTCTGCAGATGGCTATGATAGGATTGTTAATTTCCTTTCCTGTTGTTAATGTAAAGGGAATACAAGAGCAAATGTATGTGCCAGCACGAGAAGCCGTTGTTCCTCGTATTACCTCTGCAATGAGTGCCAACATTAGGGAAAACTCAAGGGATTCCTGTTATCCTGTTTTTGGCAGCAAGGATCATTCACCTGACTAATGGATGTGGGTTATATACCAGAGTAAACCAGCAATTGTGTTGTTACAGCTGCAGAACCACACTGTTTTACAGGGCCATTAGGTATCAAAGCTGTACTTTTAGGCTAGTTAATCAATACATTTACAGAGGGTGGGTTTTTTTCAGGCCTGGGTGTTCATGTCTGTTCCCTTCCCAGAAGAGTTTTGCATGTTGGATTTTGTCTGACTTCAAGCTTAGCTGACTGCAAGATACAAATATGGGCATATGAAAGTTAATCTCTCATATCAACTATTCAACATACATAATGGGAGAATACTCACTATACAGAATTTAGAATATCAACTCTGTATCAGTATATTCCAATGCATCATTTTCTGCATAACTCATCTTCTCCTTATTCCTCAGACTTCCATAACTATGGTTGTATCTCTCTTCTCTCTGACCAACAGAATCCTATTCTCTTATCAGTCTCTTCCCTCTTGGCATTCCCCTCTGAAAGAAGCCATTTCTCTCAAAGTGGCTAGTAGATTAATTTAACTGAGTTAAATCAGAGGAGTTGTTCCCAGTCTATAGTAAGGTTTGCTTCTTCTGCTTCAGGTGTGAAGATATTTTTACATGCCTGAAAGCTTATCCATTTTTCCCACATATTGCTGTTGGTCTACTAAAATCTATTCCCATTTACTGCAAACTTTGCCCCTCTTTAAGACATCTGAGATTCTCTTTCCCAAATTGGGTCTGATCATGTCAGACTTCTCTGTAGTAGAGCAGTGTGTGTTTTGTGACCATGATCATCTCAGCAGATCAGTGCTGCCTCAGCTCTAGAAATGTATGTGTTATGAATGATATCATTGTTAGAAAAGTCATCCTTTGATAGAGAGACAAAAAAACAGCTCAGCTCATGTATGGAAAAGGGATCTGCATCATTAAACTGATTAGAATGCTCCAGAGGGGACTGGGTTTTGTGGAGGACTTAACATGGCCTTTCTAAAAGGGCTAGTGAGTTCCTCTGTCCCTTCCTCATTACTGTTAATTCAACAAATCTTTTTTCTTCTCCTCTTTATTTCTTTATCCCTCACAATCCATTGCTCCTTTCCCCTGCCAGCTGGCTCCCTCAGCTGCTCCATTGATCTCTCAGCCACTCTGGCACTTCTGATATCAGACACAGTGGGAGGCAGAGTAAGTAGCTCAGAGATCAGGAGACAGAAGAATACAAGAGTGAATCCCAGAGCCCCAGCTAAAAACCCTGAATTTGTTCTTTTCCTCTCTCTCCCATAGCAATCTTTTCTGAAATGACATTGAAATTGACATTCAAGAGTCTGATGCTTTTAAGTAGGAATAGAAATAGCTCTAATGTTTCACCTACTTTCTGCAGTTGTTTCTGTAGGTTAGAGTTATGACTAAGCTACAATAGACACCCATTTATTGCCACGAGAAAAGAGTCCCTTTTATCAGTTTTGGTAACATTACATCACATTTGGCTATTACTCTGCACAATTCTAAATGCAAAATGACTGCAGGATCAGTTTGATGAAATGTAATGCTTTTGGTTTGAAGGGTGCTTAGGAATTGGTATTGGGTAGAGCAGGAAGGTTATGGGAACAGATTTTGAAGATGGTCATGATGAACTATATCTCCCTTATTTCCATCTTGTTGGCTGATTGTTGTTTGTGCTGTGTAAAACAAATGGCATGGCAAGAATGAATTCAGAATGTCAGAATGATTTTACATAACTATGTACACTTTCCATCGCCTGGAAATTGGAAAGAAAAGGTGGGAGAGATAAGATGCAGCAATTTAGCAGATATAACTATATTTGTTTCTAGTGTCATTTGTGGTTAGGTATTGAAGGTCTGTGTGCATGCTAAAGGTCAGGATGTCAGTAGCTGTTGTTTTGACAGCTCTCAAGAGCATCAGCTGAATTTGGTTCATATTTTGACTCTAATGTACAGTGCCAGTGAAGGTGCACTACAGTGACTGTTTATTGAAACAGTCTAGAAAACATGGCCCAAAGGTTTTATAGCCAGTGATGACTTTGTTTGCCCCAAATTACCAGTCCATATTCTCTTCTTCCCCCTCTCCATCCTACCTCACCTGCCTATCCAGTATACAGCTGGACAGAGACAAACTGGATAAGCCACTTTATTCAGTAAAGAAACCAAAGTAATGAAAGAACATTTGTTATATGACATATCCTAGTTTACGCTAAAACTGGATCACAATAGTTTTATTGTTCTTTTCACAGGAAGATCTGTGAATGTTTTACAAGGATTATTTGTGTCATTGCCATTCTATCCAGATGCAGAACCTTGCTCAAGTCCAACCAGCAGATCTGTGTCAGAATCGGAAACATCTGAGTCATCACCCTGCACTCTGTGCATTAGTGAGAAAACTATAAACCAAGGAACTCCAGGCTTTGGGAGTTCAAAATCTGAATATGGATCAAAATATTACATGTAGTTCCTTTTCCAGTGTGGGCTGAATTAGGCGGGTCTTAAAATATCCATCTATGTCATCAACATCTTAATGTAAGGATTTTGATGATTTATTTTCTGAATAAAGATATCCTCAGAATGGAAAAAAAAAAAAAAATCAT
>NDXB01019960.1:0-42594 GCA_002631895.1 Agapornis roseicollis | reverse complement strand
TGCCCATGGCAGGGGGTTGGAACTGGATGAGCTTTAAGGTCCCTTCCAACCCAAACCATTCTGGGATACTATGTTGGCATTGCCCTCCTTGTTGGAGCGCTGCTAGAACACGTGGAGTGTCAGTCACTGAGGGCTCTCAAAAGAAACAGCAAATCAGGCACTTAAATATTCATGAACACTGTGCTTGACACAGGCTGCTCTAAGAAACAGCCTTCGTCTTCTGATGGCAGGTGGAAGAAAAACGCATTATGTGAACTACCCTTTAAATGACACTCCACTTTCCCAAACCCATATCCATCACACAGACTCATGTTCAAACACATACACCAAAATGCCCAGTCCTGGTGAGACTGGGACACTGGGATTCAGCTGCTTCCTCCATTTGGGGTTTTGCCTAACCCAAACAAAGCCAGGTTTGCTTGAACCATCTGCAAAGGATCTACAGTCTTGGATTTGCCCTTCAATACGAGGGGATGAAGATCAAAAGGAGCTTGGAGCACAAGAAGGGATGGGTGGGCTAACTATGATCTTAAGATCCTTTCCAACATAACTATTCTATGATTCTATGATTCTCTTGAGTGCATCAGAGAAAGGGAAAAGGGTATCTCAGAAGATCCCAAACGGCTTCTGGAAAAAAGCAAAATTGAAAGAAGTGTTCTAATGGAGATAACTCAGGGAATTAGCAAATCACAGAGTTTGCATCTCAGCTTTGAAATGGCATTTTGAGTGGCCCAACATGTTTTTTTAATTTCATTTCATCCTGGAGAGTGCTTTGAGTTTGGTTTGGATAAAAAAAAAATGGAATCATGAAATTTCCCACAAAACAGGAAAAAATTGATGTTTCCTTCCCACTTCTATTATGTAGCCATGAAAGACTGCTTTTGAAGGATCCCAGGCTCACTTGAAAATATGCCCATGGAATATTCACAGTTTATTTGGAAACAGGCTCTTGCTGTAAGAATAGGACAGAAATGTGACATCTGAAACGTACCACAAGCACTTTGAGGGTAAATATTCACATTGCACCCACAGTTCTGCACTGTGGGCATGGGGGATGACAAACGCTGTCCCCACCTCCAGAAAGGTCACCCTCAGTGGAAAAGGACTGTTTCCACAGCAGAGCACGTTGCAAGGGCTTCTCAAGCCGCAGTGAGGCCACCCTATGAAAATACTATGTCAACATTGAAGAGTTTTGCAGTTTGTCATCTGCTGTTAAAGGAGGTGCAGGATATGTGGTCTCAGAGGCTGTGCCAGTCTCCAGACCCAGGCCACCAGTCTGCTTTCCATGGGCAATGATCCTATTCATAGAATCATAGAATACAATCATAGAATGGTTTGCATTGAAAGGAACCTTTAAATGCCACAGACAGGGACAGCTTCCCCCAGACCAGGCTGCCCAAGCCCTATCCAGCCTTGAGCACNATCCTATTCATAGAATCATAGAATACAATCATAGAATGGTTTGCATTGAAAGGAACCTTTAAATGCCACAGACAGGGACAGCTTCCCCCAGACCAGGCTGCCCAAGCCCTATCCAGCCTGGCCTTGAGCACTGCCAGGGATGGGGCAGCCACAGCTTCTCTGGGCAACCTGTGCCAGGGCCTCACCACCCTCACAGGGAAGAACTTCTGCCTCACATCTCATCTCAATCTCCCCTCTGTCAGTTCAAAGCCATTCCCCCTTGTCCTGTCCCTACCTGCCCTTGTCACAAGCCCCTCTCCAGATTTTTCTTTTCCTTCTCCAGCCCTCAGAGCATCTTTGTGGCCTCCTCTGGGCTCGCCCCAACAGCTCCACAACTCTCTTGTGTTGGGGGCAGGACTGCATGAGGAGTCTTGTGCTGGTCATGCTGCTGGAGATGCAGCCCAGCACGCGGTTGGTTTCTAGGCTGCAAACACACACTGTTGGGTCACATCCATTTTTTCATTCACCAGTACCCCAAGTCCTTCTCCTTGGCTGTACCAGAGGAAAGGTCCATGGGCAGCTTGGAAACTCAGTCCCGCTGACCAGGAAGGAGTATTCTCCCCTCCTATTTCTCAAAATCAGGCCTTTTACCTTCTTGTGTTAAAATTTAACTCCAAAATGTACCTGGGGCATTTAATGCAGCTTGGCTCAAGAGCCTGAAGGTGGAGCAGCCTTCACACATTGGTCTATCCCCATGTGCACTCCCCTTCTGTTCCTGCTCCATTCGTATCTTGCTCAACCTGTAGCCAGAGTTTGCATCCAAGATTCTCACAGGTGGGCAAGAGCAACACAGTGTGATTGTTTACATGGAAACAGGTTACCAAAGAAGCTAACCAAGCAATGGCTTTGCTGAGCTGCACAGAGCAGGACTCCCTCTGCCTCCAAACACTTCATCAAGCACTACCAAAGGTGCCAGGCAGAAAACAGAGTCCTCCAGGGTCAACCAAGATCATGAGAAGGGGTGAGGAGAAGATAAACAGGGACAGATGGAACCCAAAACCACAGTGGATACAAGGAGTGAAACTGGGGAGAGAAGGGCCAGATTTCCAGGTGGAAATTCAACCTGTTATTAAGAACTGATGAGCACAACCAAGACAAACTCTGACCTCCAGAGCCAAGAGCTCAAACTTGCTCTGAGAGCTGTGCCTGCTGCTATAATCAATAAAATCTTTGCAAATAACTTACCTATATATTATATATAGCATACAAACACATAGCAACCAGAGACCACTAACAACTAGAACATGTATGTTGAGAAATGTTTCAGTGTAATGAACTTGGGTGGCCAAAAATTCATGCTGGGGAACAAAACCCAGTTTCCTGCAAGGAAAGGTAAAACCTGGGAAGAATTTGGACACCATCNTATATATAGCATACAAACACATAGCAACCAGAGACCACTAACAACTAGAACATGTATGTTGAGAAATGTTTCAGTGTAATGAACTTGGGTGGCCAAAAATTCATGCTGGGGAACAAAACCCAGTTTCCTGCAAGGAAAGAATTTGGACAGCATCAAGTTAGACACCCATGAGGGGATCTTTGCTTTGGCTTTGTGCTGGTGGAGCGCACAACCATTCTGTGCCGCTGGGGCTCAGCTCAGGATCAGGATGGGAGGAACAGCCTCTGAGCAGCCCCAGAGCTTCCAGAGTGGATCTCAGGATGCTTCTCCCTGCTACATTTGTATTCAGAGCTTGTTCACTTGCTTTTCATTAATATATACATAGATACATGCATCCTATAAAATATTGAGTCATAATCAAGATAGCCTGCTATCAGAAAGAGCCCGGGCGGCTGAATTACACTGCATTAATATGTGTGTTCATCTTCAGATCTGAGACGGTAAGAACTCTGTTTTTCTTTCTCTTTCAGTATTCCCAGCTCATAAATTCAATTTTCCTCCAGGCTATTCACAGCCGGATGCTGAGATTGATGTCTGTGTGCCTGATTGACTCCTGCTGACTCCAAGAGATATTCCAGCTGCAGTCAAGAACTCCAGGCTGACACTTTCTGTGGAATCAAATAGGTTGGAAAAGACCTTGTAAACCATCAAGTCCAACCTTTACCCCAGGACTGAGCACTAAAGCATGCCACTAAATGATGCTGCAAATGTAAAGCCTTCTCCTTTTGGAGAAGGCAGGCAGCAAGTGGTGAATGCTTAGCCCTATAATCAATAGAAAGGAGAGGTGAGAGCATCTTGGAAAGCCAAAATGGTCATACTTTGGAAACCTTTCTTCAAGCAGCTCTGCATTGTCTGTCTCAGGGCTGTGTCTCAGCTCTGTTGCTTGAGTTGAAGTTTCCTCAAGCCCCAGTTGAACCCTTCAGTCTGCAAAACACCCCAAACCTACGGGTAGGTCTTTCTGAGGCCTCCCTACTCCAAAAATAAAAGAGAGTTTTGGCAGAGTTCAGCTTCAAGCATTGCAAAGCCCCTGGCTTTGTCCCAGCCAGCTCCATCCTCACCCATGTCTCTTTGATCTCCTCCAGAGACCTGAGATCTCAGCAAAGGGCAAAGCTATGTCCAAGGTGCAGATCCAGCCCAGGCTTTCACTGGCCCCTAATGACATTTTCATGGCATTGTGTGGCAAACACACAGTTCCAGCTCAGTCTGGCAAAGACACAGTAGTCTCATGCTGGGTTAGCTGATAGCTGAAATGCCTCGGTCTGGCCCTGGAAGCAGCAGCTCCATTCTCCAGCACTTTGCTTCCTCATCACACACATGAATATATTCAAAACTCAATTGGACACAGTCCTGGGCAACTTGCCCCAGCTGATCCTGCTTGAGCAGGGATTGGACTAAACCATCTCAGAGGTGCCTCCAACTTCTCTGGACAACACATGGGACAGCGCGCCATGCCATCAGACCAGCTAAGACACTGCAGACATTTAGCTTCATATTCCTTGCATTTCCCCAAATAGCCACCATTATCAGCATGAGTTATGGGTTAAGGATTAGTATCAGCTCTGCTATGTGCAGGTGTTTGCCAAACATTGGTTTTCCATGAGCTGGGACCTGTTCTCACTGCTTCTGGGGAAGCAGGAGGAGAAGACACAAAGAAGCAAATTCTCCCAAATCATCCCAAGGTTTCTGGAAGTACCAGCTTATGCTTGCAGACCTACATAGGCCACTGCTTCCCTAACAAAAAGCAGCACAGGAAAAACATCCCTGTCCAGTGGAGCTCAACGATGAGGCACCTCCTGTGGTATCTATGGTGGTGTGTATGAGCAGCAGCTCAGTGATCCAGAGAAATCCCCCAAGAAGGCACAGATTAAACGTTAATCCTTTGGTTTGCCTGGATCTGAAGGGATTATCTCACTGGGTTATTTACTTGCCATTCTCATATGCCCTTTCTGATCTGTTTTGCTTGAGAAATAGACAATTCTGGTCTCAGTGTCACCCAGGGAAACCAGGGCAAAGCAAACCAGGTTCTTTTATCCAAGTGTTTCCACTACGGCAGCATGCTAAGGATTCAGACACAGAATGAGCAAAGAGCACTGTGCTGTCCGAGGGGCTTCAGGTGGGTCTATGGAATACCTGCAATGCATAATCCCTCCTTCCCCCCTGTTAAGTGAAAATTGCTTCTGGACCATGAGAAGCATTGTTTGGGATTTTAAAAGGCATAGAGGATAAACACAGGTTTGGGACACCACCTTTGAAAGGGAGAAGACCCCTCCCCACCCAGCCACACACCCAGGGAATAAATTAAATCCATGGGATGCAGAGTTGGGTGTTACATTCCAAATGCCACTGTTCTCCCAGCCCTTCAACACACACTCCCATTTTACCCCAGGCTGGGGAAGGGAGTGCACCAAGGAAGGAGGAATTAGTCCTCTGGGATCTGCATACCAGCCTCAGGACTGGACCATGCTGGGACCCTATTCCCACATAGGGACCCCAGTCCTATTCTGGGATCCCTGTCCCATGGACCTCAGCCCCATGCCGGGATCCTTGTACCATGTGGGAATTAATGTCCCATGGATGAATGCCAGTCCCATTGCTTGGATCCTTGCTCTATGCAGGGTCCCCAACCCCATTTCAGTCCCATGCCAGAACCCCTGTCTTACACCCAGATCTTGGTCCCATGTCAGGACACCAGTCCTGTGCTGGGATCCATGTCTCATGCCCAGATCCCAGTCCATGCTATGATCCCTGTTCCATGCCAGGACTCACATCTCATGATAGGGTCCCAGTCCCATGCCAGGATAAGCGATGTTTCACTGCAAGGCTTCATTAGAGAAAGAGCCTGATCCTGCTATTCCTCCCCACTACTCTCATCCAAGTACAAGCCCAGCCCCTTGTGTCCTGCTTTGGGTGATGTGGCCCATCAGGAAGGAGGTGTCCGTGCTTCATTTTGGATATGGGTAGCTACAGTCATGCTCCCCCCAGGACCCAAAGCAGCAGGGAGCCCTGCATGGCTGAGAAATGCTGTTTTAAAGGTTTACAGAAAACATCGTGTTTATCAGAACAAGGGGGAAGAATCTGCCTCCTCAGCAAAGCAAAGGAAGTAAGGCTCAGGGCAGGCATTTTCCAGCCGGAAGAGAACACAGCTGGGTCAGTGTTCCTGATGGCTGCAGGGATGCTCCCAAAACTGTGATGATGGGAGGCTCCCAGGCACTGGCTTGTGATCTGTGGGATCCATTATCCATCTGGAAGCAGGCCTCTCCTCCTTCCCAGCTGGGTTTGCAAGCCCAGGGGTCCAAGGCTGATCCCAGCTGAATTTAAGGCTGAAATCACAGACTGGTTTGTGTTGGAAGAGAGCTTAAAGACCATCCAGTTCCAACCCCCTTCCATGGGCAGGGACACCTTCCACATGGAAAAGAAGTCAATACACTTTATTTTGGCCTGTCCTAGAAGGAGATGCTTTGATTTTCCATTTCCAAATGACATTTTCACAGAGAGCTGACAGCGAAAACGAACCCTTCAAAAAACTTTCCCTTGCATGAGAAAAGCAGCTTTTAATTGTTTAAATGTTTTACAGGGTTGAAACACTGCTGCAAATGAGCTCAAGAAATGTCAGCCCATGCAGGGCTGAGAAGGTGGAGCTGCTGGGTGGACACAGGTTTGCTCCGCAAAGCTGTGCTGGTGATCAGAGACAGTTTAAAGGGAATTAAAGTCATGGAGGGAAAACCCTTCTGCTTCTCACTGTTGCAAAGCAGATGGAGGATTCTCCCCCTTTACCCTGCTCTCATGAGACTCCCCTGCAGTCCTGCCCCCAGCTCTGCAGCCCCAACTTAAGGATGTGGAGCTGTAGAAGTGAGTCCAGAGGAGCTACAGAGATGCTCCAAGGGCTGGAGCACCTCTGCTATGGAGACAGGCTGAGAGAGCTGGGCTTGTTCAGCCTGGAGAAGAGGAGGCTCCAGGGACACCTTAGAGCAGCTTCCAGTACCTAAAGGGGCCAACAAGAAAGCTGGACAGGGGCTTTTGACAAGGACAGTGGTGAGGCCCTGGCACAGGTTGCCCAGAGAAGCTGTGGCTGCCCCATCCCTGGCAGTGTTCAAGGCCAGGTTGGATGGGGCTTGGAGCAACGTGGTCTAGTGGAAGGTGTCCCTGCCCGTGGCAGGGGGCTGGAAGCTTTAAGGCTCCTTTCAACCCAAACCATTCTGTGATTCTATGATAACTGTTCCCTGCACATTGTGTTGATATTCATATTGGACATGTATTTCAAAGCAGAGGTCATCAGCCTGGGTCCAGAGGGAAAGGAAAGGTAGCATCGGTACCACGCAGCCAGACTGACAGAGCAGCAGGGTCCAGATACTGGGATTGGATGCAGCGTGGTTTTATGAACAGATATTTGCTGACATCTACAGGGCATTTCACAGAGACAAGGCTGTAGCTACTTGGAGGATGCATATTCACACTCCCCAGTTTCCTTCCCAGTGCAGAAATGCACTTTAAGGCGTGTGACAGCCCCCGGTCATTACTAACTAACTACAAACACCCATGATCACCAAACATTCATGTTGATCCGCAGTTTCACTTTGAAAAGGTCCCAACTTGTGACACCATTTTTAAGCATCTTTGAAGCATCACCACATGCTCTGCCCAGTGCTAAGGATATCCCTGTAGAGCAGATGCACCCCCATTTTCTATGACAGACCCACAACACAGTGTTACCTGGACAGGAGCACCCACGACACGCAGCACCCACCTGCATCTATGTAGCACCCTCACACCTATGATCTTGGCTTTCTTGCCCGCAAACATGGGTGGAAGGCACTTGGCTGCCTCCTGCCCAGGACAAAATAAAGCAAAACAGTGAAAATAACACCAAAATGACACTTGGGAAGATGGCTGGGCTTTCACTCCTAGTGCTTTCCCACTACAGAGCCCAGAGGGAATCCACAGCCACACATCAACACTTCGGCATGGTGCTGGATACTCACTGGTCACGAGGGTACTGATCTCCCTTTGCTCCATGGTTTCCATCTTTTTGTTGACCTCATGTACCATGAAAGGGCCCCTCTGAGGGGTGACAGGCTGAGGGGAGGATGCAGCAGGGATGGCTGCAAACACCAGGAACCAGCACACCAAGGGAGAGGGAAGGCAGCTAGGGATGGAAGCTTTAAGCAGCCATTTGTGCATGGAAGTTGCAGGATCAAGAGAGCATTTCACCAGCTCTTCACCCCTTGCCTTCATCTGGAATCAGGAATGGGGCTCTTGCAGGTGGAAAGCCCCTGAAATTTACTCATCACATGCAACCACACAGCAGTTTTGCCATAGCAGCAGATTGGCAGAGGGGCAAGCGTTGATCAGCCTGTACTTAGCATGGCTGGGACTGGTTGTATCCTGTGTGGAGACCTGGTACAGTTGGGAATAATCCGAGATGGCCACTCCAGCCACCAAGGCTCCAGCAGGCTCAAGGACAGAAATGTCACCCCCCTCCAAGGCAGGTTGCTGCCACACGAAGAACCTCTCCTCCTCCAGCAGCTCTTTTCAACAGGGTTTTAAAAGCAACAGGATGTGTGCATTGACAGGAACAGTTATTTTTATCACAGGTGAACTCTTTTGTCAATGCTGCTGTCAAAGGCATTTGTCCCAGATGTCTTACCTCAAGATAAGAACACTTTAAACCGAGCACAGAGGATTCAGGAGTCCGTACAATCAGGCCTGACCACGGCACCCAGCCTGTAAGACCTCCCAGAGGCACAGCAAAGATTCCTGGGAAAAGTGCAGGGTCAGCTTTGCAGCATCCCACCCCCTTGCTTCTTCCAGCTACATTGGATTGGCATTACCCCATATCACAGTCCACGAGCTGTGCTTAGAACTGCTGTAGCTACAAGCTCTGCCACCTCAAACCCCGTTGCTGCTCATCCAAAGGAAACAAAGGGGACAGGGACTATCAAACAGTGGTCTGAAGTCCCCACAGACATAAGAGAGATGAGGTGAGCTTTGTTGACAAGAAGCTCCCCATGATCCAGCAGTGTTCATCTGCAGCCCAGAAACCAACCTGGGCTGTGTGACCAGCAGGTCGAGGGAGGGGGTTCTCCCCTTCTACTCTGCTCTGGTGAGACCCTCCTGCAGTCTTGGATCCAGCTCTGGAGCAATAACACAAGAAGGATGTGGAGCTGTTGGGGTGAGTTCAGAGGAGGCCACAAAGACGCTCCAAGGGCTGAAGCACCTTTGCTACGGAGACAGGCTGAGAGAGCTGGGCTTGTTCAGCCTGGAGAAGAGAAGGCTCCAGGGACACCTTAGAGCAGTGCCTGAAGGGGCCAACAAGAAAACGGGAGAGGGGCTTTCAATAAGGGCCTATAGTGCAGGACAAGGAGGAATGGATTTAAGCTGACAGAGAGGAGATTTAGATGGGGTAATATGAGGCAGTTCCTCCCTGTGAGGGTGGGGAGGCACCGGTAGAGGTTGGCCAAAGAAGCTGAGGCTACCCCATCCCTGAAAGTGCTCAAGGATTCCATGAACTGCCTCTACCCACTCCTCTGCAGAACAAGTGACAACTTCTTCCACTGTAGGACTGTTTTATTATGAAAAGATTTGTTAACAACAAACTTTGTCCATTACAAAACATATAGAAGCGGTGTATATACACAGACACACTGTGCCCCCAGGAGGGCTGGGGAACTTCAAGGAACAGAATAAATCGCAAGTTAACATCAAGCAGTGATCGGGTCCCAGGCCACTCAGCCACTTCCTGGAGAGATATCCTGCACATGTTGGGTCTGACCATGGATGCTCCCAAATGCACACAACCAGCTCTCTAGAGAAGACCACCTCTTTGTTCCCCACCTGGCAGTTAACACCAGCTCTTCCACAGAAAGAAGCACCTTGAAAAAGGCATCTTTGTGCAGGAAGAGGAGAACCAGTCCTCTGGGGAACAGTCATGGCTCTGGCTCTCTAACGGCTGGTGAGCAGCATGTCCCAACAAGGTGCCTCTACCTGAGAGCAACAGGATCAGCATTGCTGGCAGATCCCAAGCCCGAGGCTGCCTGATGGACCTCCTCAGTCAGAGTCACTTCCTTCCTGCTTTGCTGACCCGACAGCAGATGCCAGCTCCTCCTCCTGCCCTTTCAACCTCTCTCCTGCAAGTGAAAAACAGCAGTGGCTTAGTGATAAATCGGCTGTACTGGGGAAGCTACATGGCGGAGGACATGAACCCCTGAGCCCACAGACCAACCCCCCAGCCATGCAAGCCAAGTGTGCATGCAGCCTTGGGGAAGCTAGTGGGACCAACAGCTTCCCAGACCCTTTTGGGAAGGCCATCAAGTTCTGCCAGTGCCTCCCTGGCCCAACAGCAAGACACCAAGCTCCCAGCAAGCATCGTGTAAGCCCTCTGGAACAAATGGTGACCCCCATGTACACCATCCCTCTGTCACCATAACACACTTATTAACTCAGCGATGGCTCTCTGTGTCCTCTTCTCCAGCTTCTCCAGTTTCTTGGCTACATCTCGCTTCAAATCCCTGGAGAGGAAAGAGACAATGTCAGAACAAATCCTTACCCTAGGCAGATGTGAAATCAAGGGTTATATTACACTCTTCCCAGTGGAAGAGAAACTCCTCCCTCCTGTGAGCACCATGGAACAGAGTGTGTCTCCTGTCAGGAGATCACTCTGATGGGCAAACCACTCAATGCGCCCTAGCATTCCTTGTCACTGAGGCCACTGTGGTGACAAGTATCCTAGAGGCATCAGCAGAGTCACCTGGTGGAAGGAGGAAAAGTGAAGACAGTCCCATGCTTTCAATCGTCCTCAAAGCAGGGCTGGGTTTCCCATTTCAAACAGTTTTAACCCAATCTGGACAACCTCAAGCTGATAATAACCCACCACTGATGCCAACACCCTTTTACCCACAGAAGGGCTCTGCAGGCACTCACCAGTCTGGTTTCCTGGGGGCCAGGTTTGCCAGATCCTAGGGAAAAGGAGACACCCAGTGAGAGCTGCAGGCAAGCCTGGACACAGATGCACCTGGCACAGAATGGCTTGGAATATACGTACCACCTCATCGATGATGGGCTCTGGCTTGGCAGCCTCCAGCTGGTCCTTCACCTTGTCTTCCACTAGATGGGGGAACAAGACCAGCATCAGTGCAGGGCGCAGCAGCAGGACACCAAGAGGACAAGGCACAGGGAAACCCACCAGAGCCCATTTGAACATCTTTGCTCTAAGAGCACGGCACATACAAGTGAATACAAGCAGGATGTGTACTCCCACCACCCATACCCTTTCAGAGACTCCCAAAAATCACCTGAAACGATGCAAAGCCAACAGCTACTAAATGCCACAAATACCAACAGCAGCAACAAGTCACCTGCTGGGTTCCAGCCCTCTCCATAAAACCTGTAGGGATCAGCTGCTCCACAAGAGGCATTTGACTCACTGTGACTCATTTACAAGGCCACCACCTGAGACAACTTGGAGAAATCAAGCTCCAGCCCAAACTGTACATAAAGGTCTACAGATACCAGGGATAATGGCAAAGCTTGCACGGCAAACAGCCCCTCCATCATTCAACACTGTGTCTGTGCAAGGAGGGGGTATGGGGACCAGGGAGAGCACATCCCTGTGGCAGGAATCCTGGTCCAGCAAACGGATATGCCCAAGGCACTTTTAATATGAATCCACACCAAGCCCCAGCCCTTCTGTCCTTCTCCCTCCCACAAAGTGCCCCAGGACAGACAGGCTGGATGCTCCAGACACAGGAACGGCAGCCACTGCAGACTGCAGCTCCAAAGAAGTGCTGGCTGAGAGGGCGAGTTTTACTGGAAACAGCCAAAATTCCTGTTCCAATTCCAAATGACACCCCAGGGAAGCACCGGGGGAAGTTTCAAACTTTTACAAAAGTACCAAGAAAGCAGAGTGTCAGCAGATCTCTGCCATGCTCCCAGAGGCAGCCTTTTGATTTCAGGCGTTTTTAAAAAGATGTATTCCAGGAGGACTTAATATTTCAAGATCAAGGGAACTTCTACCTTCTGCTTCTCTCTCAAGAGCTGTGCCGAGGTTCAGTGCTAGGAAATAGCAGACTGAACACCCTGGACTCATGACTAATATTTGTTTAAAGATAACAAACAAAAAACAGCCAGAGTCTCCTTTAGCACCCTCCAGCGAGAGCTCGGCTCCCCTGAGTGTCAACCCTTTGGTTTGGGGCTGGACCCGGTGTGCTCAGACACACACCCCACTTGTGCAACACAGGGTGTGCAGTCCTCATGGGTGAGAGGAAGATGAGGCAACATGGGCCTCAAGCATCACACTCACCCAGCAGCAGTGGGAGAGCTCCGGCACTCCCACCATGGCTGCTCAGACATGCCATTACCCTCCAGGGCTGCAGACAGTCATCTCCTATGACCTGAACACCGCACACCAGCAAGCTACCAGCAGAATACATCCAGTGGCTTTTGCACCTTTGGCTGAAGTGATCAGGAACGTAGAGGTTTCCAAGCCACCTGACCTTTGGAAAGGAAAGGTACAACCCATCCACTCTGCAGCATTCTGGATGGATGCAGAGTCCTGTGCTGGCTTATTTTGTCCTCAGAACGACAAGTGTTGCCTCATTCTCTCTGGGAACACCACTGGTGTGGGAGACTGCTGAATGGGAAGGAGATTGGATGTGCTGTTACAGAGTGGCTCGTCATAGCAGTGAATCCCTGCAAAGGGCTCTGCATGAGGTAGGGGATTCTCCCCCCCTGCTTTTGTGAGAGCCCCCCTGCAATCTTATGTCTAGATCTAGGACTCCAATATAAGAAGGACATGGAGTTGTTGGAGTGAGTCCAGAGGAGCTACAGAGATGCTCCAAGGGCTGGAGCACCTCTGCTATGGAGACAGGCTGAGAGAGCTGGGCTTGTTCAGCCTGGAGAAGAGGAGGCTCCAGGGACAACTTAGAGCAGCTTCCAGTACCTAAAGGAGCCAACAAGAAAGCTGGAGAGGGGGCTTTTGACAAGGGCAGGTAGGGACACGACAAGGTGTCCCTGTCTGTGGCAGGGGATTGGAACTGGATGGGCTTTAAGGTCCCTTCCAACCAAAACCAGTCTGTGATTCTATGATCTGCATTGCCTGCGAGCCTCCAGAAGAGAGTAAAGCATGGGGAGCCTTACCACAGGCAGCAGCACCACCTCTGGGAGTGCTTCTGCTGTTGTCCTTCCCTGTGTCACCTCCCATGCTCCCTCTTGCACCCACCTGAGGCTGGCTTGGCTGGGGGCATCTTCCTCTTCTTAAGCTCCTCATCTTCGGGATCATAGTTTCGCAGTTTGAGCTCCCTGGGGGGGAAATGGAAGAGCACAGAGCAGTGAGACTCATCCTTGCCACCCTAGACCATGGGCTCTCAATAGTGAGGGGTGTATACAGCAGCTGCAGGCTGTGGCCAGGAGCTGGCAGCAACCCATGCTAGTCAGAAAAGACAGGGTCATGCCAGAGCTCAGCAGGATAAAGGTTATGTCTTGGCAAGCTAAGCAGAGGCAGCTAGTAATGGACACAAGTGGCTCTGCAAAGCTCTGAACTTCAGTCCAGCTCCCTTCTAGGTCTCAACCCAATGACAGACTCAGTACGGGAACACCAGAGATCCACAACCAGAGAAAAAAAAAATTATCCCAGGAAGGACAGGGAAAAAAAGAGTATTTGGGATACAAGGTGGTTACTCAATCGCCAGAGGCTTCTGCAGTACTACAAACACACAGTGCAAATAAGAGGAGCAAATTCAGGATCCTGAGCAAATGGGTGGTGGAGCTGACAGACAGGGATGATGATACCCAAACCTCACAGAAGTCTGCCCAGAGAAACTGTGGCTTCCCAGGCATCCCTGGCAGTGTTCAAGGCCAGGCTGGATGGGGCTTGGAGCAACCTGGTCTAGTGGAAGGTTGGAACTGGATGAGCTTTAAGGGTCCACTCTAGGATTTTATGATTCTACATTCACCCATCCCTACAACTCCCTCCACAAGAGGTCAAAGTCAGCAGTCAGCCCTCTCCGAGAGGCACACACCTCCTTGATACTCAGATGTTAATTCTCCCCCTATTCAAGTTCTTTCTATACTTCTCCCAAATAATTTAGGCTTCAAAAGGACCACCATTAGACATCCTCAGTCACACGAGCTCCCAGGCTGATTCCTCCTAGAGGTCAGAACCTGCAAGCTTCAAGCAGAGGCATTTCCACAACTAGAGCCCTGAGGATCCAGCTCACAGAACCCCATCCCACCTCCAGCTGCTTATACATGCTTACAACACGCTCTGCAGCTCAATGGAGCTTAATAACAGTACACTAGCCCACAGGGCAAATTAAGTAGATTAAATTCATTTAACACTGTCGATGAGTTTAATCAGTTTAAACAGAAACTGCGGCACTTGCTGCCCAGCAATGCTCCTGCCCCAGATGTCAGCAAAGCCTTCAGTAGCGATGAGGGCAGTTGTGTCGCTGCAGAGGAGGATGCAGAGCCCCAACACAAACGCAGCGGAAGGTGCGTTGATCAGGCAGGAAAATCAACAGTTCAATATTACCACTCTTCTCCCAGCAGACAGCTGATACCTGGGGCCATCTTCCTGCTGGAGTCTACTGATGGAGAAGAAGTGAGATACAACCCAAACCAAGGCCTTACAGTCAAAGCAAAGAATGACAAAACGTGAAGCTACAGTCCAAGAGAGGTGAGAAGAGGAAGGTTAGCAGCCAGATGGCCATGCATGTGTGGGAAGCACAAAAACCAAACAACCCTGGTGGTTCCTGCAGCACAACAGGAAGGTCCTACCCTTCCCATGCCATGTCATCCCCTCTCCAGCAGCTGAACCTATTTGCAAAGAGTCCGACCCACACCATGGCTGGTGCCACAGTTGTGAAAGAACATGAATGGAGCTCAGCAAGATAAATGCAGCAGACTGGAAAACAGATCCCAGGCAGACTAGAAGACTTGCAGACACTTGTCATGTCATCAAGCCCAGGTCCCCCGAGCCTTTGCATCAATGCAACACCATGAAACAGGAACACCTTTTCTCAGCAGTGGGAGAAAGGATGCTCAATAGAAACACAGAGAGATCAGCATGTAGCTGCAATACCTTCCCCAGGCCAAGAGCACGACTACCTCATGAAGACAAGCTGCTGTGCAAGGTTTCACATGTATTTTAACACACACATGCCCTGGAAGAAGGAATTTATCAAATT
The DNA here is from genome assembly GCA_002631895.1 of Agapornis roseicollis. Classification (NCBI taxonomy): domain Eukaryota; kingdom Metazoa; phylum Chordata; class Aves; order Psittaciformes; family Psittacidae; genus Agapornis; species Agapornis roseicollis. The sequence goes on along the minus strand of NDXB01019960.1, from coordinate 27,552 downwards.
AACCTGTACTGACCACCACCAATCCCCAGCCAGAAAGGCAGTTCTTTCAAGAAGGTTGATCTTGGAGGACCAAGCAATTACTTTCTTGCAGAAGGAGATGCCAACTCCAGGCACACAGGAATCACTGTTATTCTGTGATTTTACAGACAATCTCCAATTAGCAGGATTCTGTTTCTAACCTGGGTAGCTGGGGGAGAAAGAGGAGCAGTTACTTCATTCAGGATGGCTGTGATGTCTCACATCTGACCAAAGGCTGGCTCACATGTGCTGGAGGGGATTTATACAGCAAAGTGGCAGACCCTGCAGAGCACAAACTTTCAACATCTCCCAGACTTCCTGATCTCCTTAGCTTACTACATTTAGAAGGATTTGCAGCTAAAGGGGAACCAAACAGAGACCCCTAGGATCAGATAACCTAAAACGAGCGGTATGAGCTAAACAAGTTGTCCCTTTTGGTCCAGCAAGACATTGCCATTACATCTTGACAAGCAATGCTTTAAAATCATTAGGTGTCCCTGTTCATGTCAGTGTGCTGGGTCTTGGTCATCTTTAAGGTCCCTTCCAACCCAAACCATTCTGTGATTCTGCACGTGCAGTGGGAGCTGCAGCTGCTTGGCCACAGCCAAGCCAGCAGAGCGCCAAGAGGTCTCCTGTTTGCAGCAGAAGCTCCCAAATCCCACATTTCAAAGGGCACACATGCTGGAGGTCTGGTTCCTGGTACTAGAAGGGAGACCAGCCCTTCATTACATTATTGCAGGGCTTTGGCACCACTTGAGGATCACACAAGGAAGAGGAACTGGGAGTTTAAACCTGCTCCCCACACTCTTCCCACCCAGAAAGTCCCACCTCGGCTTGCAAAAAGCCTTGCAGTCCAGCACTGCTCATGCCTCCTGGAGCTTCATCCACAAGATTAAAGAAAATAAAACCACAATGCATAGCTTGGCAGGCTGTACCACAGATGGGGACGAGCAGTGGCACTGGCCTAACAGAAGGGGAAGCAGCCGATCAGCAGTGGTGAAGAGGAGAAGGGCTGCAAAGCTGCACACAGCTCCCTCCGTGCCTGGCACCAGTGCTTTCGGCTCCTTATTAAACCCATGTGCTGGGTTTAAACTGCGAGCACTGTGAGAAAACAAACAAAAACTGATCCCTTTAATTAACTGGGTGAGGCAAGAGCAGCTCCTGCACCTGCCTCTGGTAATTCTCAGTGCCCAGCGATCCCACAGCTGCCTCCTTGGGGGGCTCAGGGACTTAACAGCAATGTCACGCTCTCATCATCTCCCCCTCCTTCTGCACACAGGAGGCTGTAAAGACTGAGAGATGAGGAGCAGGGAGGTGCTATCCCAAGTAACTTGAAAGCAGGCAAGGGTTAACTATATATATATTTATATGTAGAAGTTGCTGATCTTCTGCAGAGGTGGGTTAAATAAAGTTCAGGTAACAGTGGTTCCTCTAGTGCTGCGTTCCAAGAAGACAGCTGGTACACTTCACAACTGATGAATTATCCGAGTTCCCATGAAAACAAAACACACACTAGAATTAACATCAGGCTCTGTGGCAGAATAGGAACTTAGGAGCCAGCTTAGGGAGCACAGCTCCTGGGGATGGAGAGCACATCATAGTGAAGCACCAGCACTAACATGCTCATGGGGAAGAGCTGAGCACCCAGAGAAGAGCTGGGTTTGGCCTATTTGGCTTTAAGGTGAAATCAAGTTCATGCATGGTCAACTACCAGATTTTACCACCATCTTCTTGTAAGTGCTGGAGGATGTGCCCAACTCAGATGACCTATTCCTTGAGCACCTTGTGGAGTGTTTTCCAGGTGACTGCAGCCCAGACAAGGCAGGATAGTTAGCAATGAAAGTGGTTATACTATTACAACTGGTGGTGAGGGCAGGTCTGTGCTAGAAGCTCCTAGACCACATGAGGATTTGGGCAGCTGCAGCAATTACAGAGGGACACTATGGACACAGCCTTCCAGCATCTCCTAAAGGCCTGTCAGGAGTGACATGCTCCCTGTTTTGTGTCAGGAATTCCACAAATCCAATTTCCACTCAGGCCTGGAGCTCCTAGCTGGGGAAGGAGACCTTAAGTTTTCTTTGAAGCAGGCAGGTTGGAAACAGCACGGCATGCAGGGTATGCACAGAATGCAAACAGCTATCTCGATGCAAAACACAGGACACTTAATAGCTTCCTGCCAGGTTGTTTTTTGCTTTACTCCTCCAGCCCCAAGGGCTTTATGGAACAAACAGTTTCCCCAATTGATGAATGGATCTTTTTAAGACTTCTGGTGAAGAGCCCATATGCTGATGTCCTTGCACCAGGAGCACAAGGAATGGGTTTGCCAAGAAACCCTGTAACAACAATTTCTTCAGTGTCACAGCATCCTCGCTCCCATAGTTATTATCAGAAAACAGTCACTAGGAGCTGCACTGACTAGACTGCTTAAAGGGCACCTTCCTGGCCTTACCTCTCCGAGGGTAAGGCTAGAGGCAGAGAAAAGCTGGCTAGGACATCTCAGTACAGCTTCTGGAGGTGAAAGACACAAGTGGACCTCAGCAGGACAGGTACTAGCAGAAGACAAGAGTTCAGCAGCATCTGCAAACCCTGTCCTACTCTGCCCAGGATCAGAGGTGGGTGTCCTCCACGGCTCTTCACCTTTCAATCTTCCTCAAGCTCTGCACATCACTCTTGCGCTCCTCAGTGTCAGCTCTAGGCACCTGATGAAGCTAGGGGAAAAAGATGCTTCCCCTGCTGCATCACCAAAATTAAGAGGTTTCAAACACCAAGGCTCTTAGATTGCTATTTCTGAAGTGCCTTTCCATTCTTTGGAAGCAGTTTAGGGACGACTACACTGGGTGTTCTCAATCCTATCTTAGCAACTTCAGGCAACTTGTCTTCCAAAACCCTGGAGAAATACAATCTGGTATGAGAATTTCCTGCCCTTTGACCTTCTCAAGCTGCTCCAGAGCCCCCATATTCAGAGCCTTCCACTTTTGTGACCGCTATTCCAACTTGCTTGGAACCAAATGTCCTGTGCAACCATTTCCACATTGTTCTTTTAAAGAGGAACCAGCATCTCGAGAATTCACTGATTCCTGGGGGTCCTGGGAAGCCACACTCAAACACTCAAAACATGTAAAGGAGTTACTGCTACAGAACATATGACAAAGTTCCCAAATCCTTGAAGGAGTAGTGGTTTGGTGGACCCTCCTCTGTTCCACCATGTGCTCTGTGAGTGCAAGAAGGTTTGAAGGAGCAGGGACAAGGCAGTGCAACAACCAAGAACAGCAAAGCAGGAGACTCCTGCAGCAACCAAGGAGATCTGGGGCTGAAGCTGGAGGGAGCCCACATTAGACTCTGGCCCAGCTACTGAAGAACCTGAAAGGAGCAGGGATACTGGGATAATGCAGGGATAAAGGGATACCTGGAGATCATGCAGCGATACCTGGAGATCATGCAGCAAAGATGTCCCTTGGGACAGCACTCAGATGCTCTTCAGCAGCAGCACACTTCTCCTCAAAATGCCTCTTTCCTTTTCTGCTTCCAATTGCAAACCAAATAGCAGATGTCATTTTCAAGCTTCTTCTATAGGTTCCCTAATTTTTTTTCTCCAGGGAAAATTCACAGTACAGTGAATTTATATATATGAACTCACAGTGAGTTTAACTGACTAACAAACATAAACTCTCTCCTACCATCTTTAGATTCTATGGAAAGAATGAGATTAAGAGCATTTGGACAGAGATTTCAGGCTTGGATTCTTATATTCTCTTTGCTCCCTTCAGTCTCCCCAACCTGCTGCAATTCTCTGCAAAGTCACCTAGTACATAGTGGGTGCTACATGATCACCAATGGGTACTGATGAAACTCTGCAGCACCATAACCCTTCAAGGCCACTGCAAGACTTGCTATACAACACCCACCACTCCTGGCAGAGACTTAATTTAATAGAATCACAGTCTGGTTTGGGTTGGAAGGGACCTTAAAGCCCATCCAGTTCCAACCGCCTGGCATGGGCATGGACACCTTCCACTAGACCAGGTTGCTCCAAGCCCCATCCAACCTGGCCTTGAACACTGCCAGGAATGGGGCAGGCTCAGCTTTTCTGCGCAACCTGTGCCAGGGACAGATATTTCACCTAACAAACACCTTGCCGCAACAAAGTAGGAAGGCACTTACCCCATATTTTGCTCTAGGACCTTGTAGTTCAGGATTCTGACTTTCATAAATCATGGAATGGTTTGGGCTGGAAAGGACCTTAAAGCTCATCCAGTTCCAACCTCCTGCCATAGGCAGGGACACCTTCCACCAGACCAGGTTGCTCCAAGCACTGTCCAACCTGGCCTGAATACTGCCAGGGATGGGGCAGCCACAGCTTCTCTTGGCACAGGTCCTCTCTGAGCCTCACCCCCCTCACAGGGAAGAACTTCTTCCCCAGATCTTATCTCAATCTCCCCTCTGTCAGTTTAAAGCCATTCCCCATTGTCCTGTCCATACATGCCCCTGTAGGAAGTCCCCTTAAGGTATTTCACAACCTCCCTTTTTTTTCTTGCACTTTGCTTTCCTACCAGCTGGTCCCCTTGCAGGCAGCTTTGACATCTGGATGCACCACCTCCTGCCACAAGCTTCCTGGAGGCTCCCAGACAGGCAGGCTGGCTTGAGAGCAAGGTCCGTCCATCTCCAGGGTGCCTTGTTGTGTACAGTGATTTTTCAGCAACTAAGACAGACACCAAGACAGCTGCATCTGCTATGATTTGGAAACCAAGTAATTGTTTTCACATCCAAACACACACCACGTTACCACATTAGTCAAGGCTCAACTCACACCCACTCTTACAGTAAAATGGGATCCTCTCTAACATCAAGGTCCAGAGCTGTTGTTTGACCAAGAGGACAAAGTTATGGCTTTCCTTCCTAGATTCCTCACCCAAGGCAGAAAAGGAGCAAGCAACAAGCAGAGGCAGAGACCCATCAGGACGCACCCTCCGAGGAGCAATCTCTCCTCACTGGGAGCAGGCTGCTCCTGCTCAAATAGCTGGGCATGTCAGAGCACATCCTCCTCCCCAAGCTGCCAAAAGGCACTCGAGGAATGCCAAAGAAACAAAGGCCTGTATTAACACCATGAGCCCCAGAAACCTGCCAAGGCAGCTGGTTTCCCAGGATGCGCTTCTTGGGGGTGCAAAGATGGGGAGCAATACATCCCTGAGTGCTGCTGCAAGGGAATCTCTTCAGGTGCAGGCAGGTGCCACAAAGCTGTCAGGCCTCCTATGCTGCTTTTCCAGGTAGCTAAGCACATTCAAAGCAGACACAAGCAACTTGTGCCTGCTTTACAACCAGTAAATACAATCAGGACAAAACCCATACTTGATCTGCAGCATAGGACCCAGGCTGGCGACACAGCACCAGGATCTGGCTGTAGGATGAGAAGAAATAGACACAGGTTGTGCCAGGGGAGGTTTAGATTGGATATAAGGAAAAATTTCTTCACTGAAAGGGTTGTAAAGCATTGGAACAGGCTGCCCAGGGAGGTAGTGGGATCACCACCCTCGGAGAAATTTAAAAGATGCCCTCAGCAAGTTTGCCAATGACACCAAGCTGTGTGGATCGGTGGATACACTGGAGGGAAGGAATGCTATCCAGAGGGACCTTGACATGCTAGTGAGATGGGCTGATGCCAACCTCATGAAGTTTAACCATGACAAGTGCAAGATCCTACACCTGGGTCAGAGCAATCCCAGGCACAGCTACAGGTTGGGCAAAGAGGAGATTCAGAGCAGCCCTGCAGAGAAGCACTTGGGGGTCATGGTCAGTGAGAACATGAACATGAGTCAACTGCAGTGTGCACTTGCAGCCCAGAAAGCAACCGTATCCTGGGCTGCATCAAAAGGAGCGTGACCAGCAGGTCAAAGAAGGTGATCCTGCCCCTCTACTTTGCTCTCGTGAGACCTCACCTGGAGCATTGTGTGCAGTTCTGGTGTCCTCAACATAAAAAGGACATGGAGCTGTTGGAACAAGTCCAGAGGAGGGCCACGAGGATGATCAGGGGACTGGAGCATCTCCCATACAAAGACAGGCTGGGAAAGTTGGGGCTGCTCAGCATGGAGAAGAGAAGGCTGCGTGGAGACCTCAAAGCAGCCTTCCAGTATTTGAATGGGGCCTATAGGGCTGCTGGGGAGGGACTCTTCATTAGGGACTGTAGTGACAGGACAAGGGGTAATGGGCTCAAACTTGAACAGGAGAGGTTTAGATTGGATATAAGGAAGAAATTCTTCACTGTTAGGGTGGTGAGATGCTGGAATGGGTTGCCCAGGGAAGTTGTGAGTGCTCCATCCCTGGCAGTGTTCAAGGCCAGGATGGATGAAGCCTTGGGTGGCCTGGTTTAGTGTGAGGTGTCCCTGCTTACGGCAACAGGGTTGGAACTTGATGATCTTAAGGTCCTTTCCAAACCTAACTATTCTATGATTCTATGTGGCACTTGGAAACATGGTTTAGTGGTAGACTTTGCAGTGTCTGGTTAATGGTTGGACTCAATGATCTTGAAGATCTTTCCCAAGCTGAACAATTCTATGATTCTATATGCAAACTGCCTGCAGCACCCAGTTATGCTCCTTCACGTGCTGGCACAAGAGCATGCTTTGCCCATGCTCTTCCAGGGTTTCTACTACTGAAGAAGAGCGGACTGCTGAGAAGATGTTGGGAACTCAGAGCCAGTTGTTGGGTGGGAAGGACCAAGGTTTCACCCTTGGGTGCTCACACTTGCACCCTGTTGCTGGGGAACAGGCAGAGGGACACCCAACCAGTCTAAGGCAAAGCCACAATCATCAGGCACCCGCTGAACACAGCAACAGCCTCGGTGAGGACAGTGGAGCCAGGCTTTGGACCAGCTGAAGCTCCATCACACTTTCCCTGCAAAAGCAAATCATGCTCTGGATATTTCCCCCAGAGTTACAAATACAGCTGTAATGAGAGGGAAGATCCACAGCATCCTTACTGCTCTGGAGAAGGGCCCTGCACTGCATCAAAATGTGGACAAGCACCTTCAGGATGGAGCTAAGATCCTGCCAGCTCCCGTGTCTCTCCAGCCAAGTGAATTCAGCCATCTAAACTCCTGTCCTCCCTTCTCCAGCACAGAGCAAAAGATACAATGCTACACAGCCTTGCTCATGCCCACCTCCTCCTCTATGGGCCAAGCACTTCCTCAGCAAAGGGAACATGGTCCAGATGGTCCCTGGAGATGCAGAGTGGGGATTGAGCCTGACACACTGCAGTGTCCATCAGGACACACCACTAGCAATAACAGGTTCAGCTGTCCATGCAGATGGTGATTAGATATGACACATGTATCAAACCCAGCCTACCTGCAAACACTGATGTCTCCAGCATTTGATTTCATTCTATTTATTATTGTTAAGCTCTTCATTAAGCTCTCCACGCTCCAGGATGCGAGGAAGCACGTCCACACGGCAGTTATCCCTGCCACTGCCTTGGCCATCCTGCCAAGCTAAAGCAAACACTGAGGAGACTCACCACTGTATGTTCTTTTGTGCAGAGAAAATAAAGTGGGTTTGACCTGCCCCGTGACATTCTTCCCATGAGAGGGGAGAGATCTCGTTTCCCAACCCTGCCTCCCCCAGCTCCTCCCAGAAATTCATCTCTGCAAGCAGCACAGCACAGCACAGAGCTGTAATTTTACAGGATGACTAAGTGTCGAAACACCGGCAGCTGATTAGCAGCAGCTCACTGAAGCTTTATTTCCAGTTACGTTGAAGAGTTGATAATATTTCCCCATCCCCTCCCCCCCAAGCCCTACCCTGGATTTGTATTCACACTTCTAACATCCCTGAAGAGCTCTGCTTGCAAAACTACAGCCCAACACCTCTTTGCTCCCCGTGGGGCAGCAATGCCAGCCTCCAGCCAGTCTTGGTTTTACGCAGAGCTCGCCTTACAGATCCCCATGTCCCACGCTGCTTTTCCCTGTGGGAACGGGGCGGAAGGGCTGAAGTCCACCCACACCCTGTTCCTCACAAAGGCAGATCGCAGGCTGTGCCGCGGCGGAAGGTGTTTCCTGGTCAGTGGGCTATAGCAAAACTGGTTACAAAAACATAAATAACCCCAGCTCCTCGCAATTACAAAGATACAAACTGCCCCGAGAGCTCAGATCAGAGATAGCCCGAGCTGAAACTGCTGCGAGGTTTTCGCAAGGGGCTTCGTCAGCACTTGTTCCTGTGGTGGTGGCGTGCAGCGAAAGATGAAAACAAGGAAGAAAAAAAAGAAAAGAAAAAAGGGGGTGAGGGGGATGGGGATATTTGAGTCAATCAGAAAACAAAACAAAACAGGAAGCTGCCAAAAAGCGTGTCGCCCCATAGGCAGAGGAAAGTATTAGTTAAGGCAGCGCCCAGCAGTTCTGTCCTTTGTATACGGAATAAAGGATGGTCTCGGGCTGGTGCAGAAGGTGCAGCTGCAGGGAGCCAAGAGAAACCAGCCTGCAGCAAAAGCCCCAGGCTGCTGTTCGCCTCTCAGGACAGGCAGTGCACCTAAACCCTGCACACAGGCCACAGGATTATTTCTGGAACCACTAGATTTCCCCTTGCCACATGGTGCTCGTGGTGGTTTTCAGCCTGAGAAAGCAGCACAGCTATTGAGGTGCTTGTTTAGGTGCAAGTGGTTTGCAGGGAAGGCAGATTTCATTTCCCACGACCCCTCCTTTCCCAGGTTCAGGGCAAATGCCAGCAGATTATCCCTGCCCACCTTCTGCCACCAGCAAAAAGGCATTAGTACAAAGCAGTTCCCTTTTTCAAAGGGCTCAGAAAGTTCATATACACTATAGGGAAATAAAAATATTATCAGCTCACCAGCTTTCTAGATCTTAACACAGATCCAATTCCGGCAACAGAAAAAGGACATTCAACAAGTAAAGCAAAAGCTAAGAATCATCTCAGCCAAATTTGTGATTCAAACATTTCCTGCAGAGCAGATCTTGCTCTAATTTGCCTTGCAAAGTTACACTTGGATCCCAACAGAACATGCTGTAGTTGGATAGATGGACAAAGAGATACAGACTCCTGCAGGAAAATCAACCTGGAAAGCAGACTTTCCACCCCAAAAGCTGCCTCCCAAAGGCACCACTCCCACGTACTTCAGGATAAGCCCTGGCCCACACCTGTGGGGAGTTTCATGCATCAGTACAGAGCTGGTGGGAGATGGGAGCTCCACACCTCTGCTCTTTACATTCCACCTTGGTGAAGTTTCAAGGGCATCACCCTCAGGCAGGGGAAGGCTTTTTACTGAACCTGCCATGAGAGCTTACGAACAAGTGCTCATGGAAAAAGTGATTTACCAACTTGACAGCAGTGATGCTGAAGACTCAGTAAGAAACCACATCAACTCTGATATGCTCCAGTAGTAGATAAAAAGCATCAATCCCCAGCCTGGGAGTCAGTCACAGTAGAAAAACAGATTATTTTCAGAGATTTAGAGGACCAATTCATAATTTTAGTTTCAGAGCAGCAATGCATTGCTGTTAGCCTAATGATGCCAGCTTACACAGTGGTAAGGACAGCCCAGGTCTCATGCATCTTGCCAGTGTGCCACCACACACTGCATCACCTCACCACACAGTGTATCAAGTGGCAGGACTGGAAAGCAAAAGCTGGTTATTCATTATTCATCATCATTTCCATGATCTCTAGCTCCTGTTTCAGCTTCAGCCCAGACCTCATGCCTCTTCTGGCACAAAACCCAAACCTATGAACCAAGTTCAGTCTCAGTGATGGCTCTCAAGAAGCACTCCCAGCACCAAATCCAGGTGGACCGTTACAAAGAAAGGATGTATTTTCTGCCAGGAGATATCATAAAATCCTACCCAGAATGGTCAGGGTGGGAAGGGACCTTAAAGCTCATCCAGTTCCAATCCCCTGCCATGGGCAGGGACACCTTCCACCAGACCAGGTTGCTCCAAGCCCCATCCAGCCTGGCCTTGAACACTGCCAGGGATGGGGCAGCCACAGCTTCTCTGGGCAACCTGTGCCAGGGCCTCACCACCCTCACAGGGAAGAACTTCTGCCTCAGATCCCATCTCAATCTCCCCTCTGTCAGTTTAAAGCCATTCTCCCTTGTCCTGTCCCTACCTGCCCTTGTCAAAAGCCCCTGTCCAGCTTTCTTGTTGGCCCCTTTAGGCACTGGAAGCTCCTCTAAGGTCTTCCTGAAGCCTTCTCTTCTCCAGGCTGAACAAACCCAGCTCTCTCAGCCTGTCTCCATAGGAGAAGTGCTCCAGTCCTCAGAGCATTTTTATCGCCGCCTCTGGACTCACTGCAACACCTCCACGTCTTTCTTATGGTGGTGGCCCCATAGCCAGACGCAGGCCTGCAAGGGAGTCTCATGAGAGCGGAGCAGAGGGGGAGAACCTCCTCCCTCAGCCTGTTGGCCACAATCCTTTCTATGCAGTTATTCCCCAGAAGCAGCAAGAATTCTGCACTGCTTTCTCACATGTGCTCATTCACAACATCATCTCTACAGCACACCTCCCACAGAGGAGGTTTCTAACAGTAAAACGATGAAAAAAGGTCATGTCCCACATCTTCAAACCAAACTTTACCCCTCATCATCTCCAAAGGAGACCTGGCGGTGTTTTTACCGGCAGGAAACCAACTGCACAGTCAGCTGGCCCTGCCAGGAGCCACACTGTGCTCGGTTAGTTTTGTGTTCACGTTTTCCGGTGACAAGACAGAACAGCGGTAGGCCACAGTTAAACAGCCACGTGTACCCTGTGGGCCTCTGTTCATGGAAAATAATAACCTCCACACTTACGTCAGCACATGTGCAGGGGACAGAGGTACAGCAATGGCTGGCAAATTCAAGGCAGCCTAAATGCTCCAGACACCTCTGATGGTAGCACCCTCCCTTGCTACCCCCAAGAACACTGTAGGTCAGCCATAGGCTTTTCCCCTTTATGCCCCCATTTCAGATCATTTCCATGAGCATGAGATCAAACTGACACTTAAGAACAAAACTAAATCACGCATCAGAAGCCAAGAAAAGATCCTAATTAGCCAACGACAGCAGTGCCTGAACTACACATACAAGATAGACAAGTGGGAATAAATAAATAATTACTTGTGCTTGACGGTCTCTTCTTCTTCATCTTCTCTGGGACGCTTGTTCTCACATTCACCGCTGTCCTTATTCTGAAAGGAGAAGTTGATCTGTTAGGCCCTGGCCTCTCTGGAAATGATGGAAAGCAAAGAGCAGCCCCAAAACCCTCCCACAGGGCACAAGGCAAACAGCAAGTCGTGCTTTAAAATTACTTTTCAATTACGACACCTTTAAAATTAAGCCTGTTTTCCTTTTTCTCCCTTTAGTATTCTGCCTGTACAGAGAGCACGATAAACAAATACAAGAACCAGCAGCATGGCAAATTTAATTTTCCTCTCAGAGGCAATCACACCACTCAGCACTGATATCCCCCTTATTACCGGTAACTGCATCAATTCCGAGAGCAAACAGCAAGTTGCAATCAATAATAAGGTTCAGAAACCTCATCCCGTGTCTGAATTATCACCTCACATTAGCAGCAGAGGAAAAGGAGACTGGGGCACTGAGCAAAATGGAGGACTGCTGGCAGCTAAGACATCTTACTGTGTCACTGTGGCAGGGACCTGAAGTTAAACCCCACAATTCTGGATCCAGAAGAAAGGATGGATATTACAGCATTGGTTAAGGGGAAAACAGAAGAGATAATACAAGTTGAGGAAGCAACCAAGCCCATGTTTGGCTGGCTGGCAATGCAGCTCATCACCTGCAAAAGCACGTATAAGGAGGCTTCGCACAGGTCCCTTTTTTTTCTCCTAAGTAATAATTTTGGACGTTTTAACAGGTTGCAAAACAAACAAGCAGTAATTAAACAGCGATCAACACAACACAGGGTCTAATTTCAGCTCCACAGACACTGTATGGTAACACAAATCGAATTTCTCTTTAACGCAGTGCTACAGTATCGTGAAAAGGCTCATTTTGCATCACCCAGACACTGGTACTAATGCCTTACTAGTCAGGTTACCAATTATATTTGTTATCCAAACAGGCACAGATATCAAACATTAACAATAATGTGCTGGAAAGGGGGTTGTTTGGTTTTCACACTGATTAAGTAATTTCATCCAGACGCTGAACAAAGTATATCCCACAGCAAACACATCTGCCCTTCTTTTGAAGTGTATATCACTATAGCAAATGCAATGAATGAGCAACTTCCTTGGAAAGTGTTGCTTTTCTGATTTGCCAGTCATAGAATCATAGCATCACAGAACGGCTTCGGCTGGAAGAGACCTTAAAGCTCATCCAATTCTACCCCTCTGCCACAGGCAACGACACCTTCCACTAGACCAGGTTGCTTCAAGCCCTGTCCAGCCTGGCCTTGAGCAGGGCCAGGGATGGGGCAGCCACAGCTTCTTGGGGCAACCCACAAATAAAAAGCAAAATGTGGCAGCTCTAGCAGGTAGCAGATGAAGTCTTTATTTTCTTGAACACAACCAGTTCCAAGAGAAGTATTACCCAATTTAACAGGTAATGCATACACAGCATTTGTAGTGTCTGGCTACGATTCACATCATCACAAATGCACGGGGGCTGTTGCACCAGTATTCACCTACCTTTCAACAGGAACAGCTCAGACACCGCAGAAACTATTTTCAAGAAACATTCTTCCATTGCACTGCAAAGGTTACTGGTGCTTTGCACCCAGTTCAGAGAGATGAAGCCCTGTAGGTCAGTCTGTTCAAAGTCCTTTTTCAACCCTGAAATACCTTCACGTCCTGCTTTGAAAAATTGGTTTTGACTGGAACACAACCAATATCACTTTCAGATCTGAAATGACTTCGATTAGTTACTTGTTGTTTCAAAAGCTCACTGGGGAGTTCAGATAACAGCCAACTTTAGGATACCAAATTTATTTACCAGCTAAACTTATTCCTAACCTCTGAAAGGACCAGAATTGTTTCTCTAGCGAACAGCTTGCTTACCATGTGTATCTTGACTACATGAACTTTAAAAGTCTATTCTGCTACTTGGGTTAAAAATTAGATTACATGCAAACAGGGAGGCAATCCAGGAAACAGTTCTGGTTCAGGCTCATCAGTGACTGGAGTTGTTCAGGTTCAGCTCCTGATCAAAGGGCAATAAAAATGGTCCTGTCTTTTCAGAAAGAAAATCATCTTTCCTAAACCAAATATTCAGTACAGTTTTAACTCTCTGTTTGCAATTTTAGTTTTAACTCCATATTAACTTTGTGATACTTGCACAGACATTTCTGTTCAATAAAGACCATGAGCTTGGCTGGGGAAGACCACACACAGCCTGCTGTAACTTTCTGGTGTGAGCATAGCACTGGGTAATATTTAGACACCCTTCAGTCCACACATTATTCAAAGCTGTGGGAAGTACCTTCTTGCACTCAAAAGTCCTTTCTCATTCCTTTCATATCTTCGTACTTATAATGTACACACATACAGCCTACATTCCCTTCATTCTTGATAGAGTTTTACCCAGGAGGATGATAAGCAGGTTCAGAAATCCTAAAGAGATATTTAGCAAAAATACTCACATCGAGCCTAAAAATCCTTCTTTTCCCCATATGCTGAAATAATTTGGTACTGGAATCCTACTACTCTTCTCTAGAGCTTGCCTAAAATCTCCAATTCCAGTTTATTTCCTTTTATCGTTCAAATATTTTCTAAAGTCTTGACCATACTCCTAGAAAAATTGAGCACACCACCAGCAAACGCAACTTCATGCAATAAGCCCCATAGTGACTTCAACCATGGACTTTTTTTCTGCTACAGCTCTCCCTGTAGCACCTCAGATGGTTCAGAGCAGACACGCTGCCCTTTGGCAATGTGAGGATGGACAAGAGAGTCTCCCTGGTGATGTTCAGAGCTGGAAAGAGCAAGATATAGTCCACCCCATACTTCCGTAGCAGGGAACACAGGATAATGTGGATTGCAGTACCTGCAGTCCTGTGCCTAGCTCTGTGGCCTCCAACATCAGAAGGATGTAGAAATGTTTGAGTTAGCCCATGCAAGACCACCTGATGTAGCGGAAGGTGTCCCTGCCCATGGCAGTGTGTTAGAACTGCATCAGCTTTAAGTCACCTTCCAGCCCAAACCATTCTGTGATTCTACACTGCACAGTACAAAGAGATGGCGTAACTCAGGCTGCTCAACACCAGCACAAATGCCCTTTAAATTATATACCCTGCCATCACCTGCTGCTAATCAGGACACACCAGGTAGATTAGTGTGCAAGTACAACACCAGATGAGTTTTGAAATGCAGTTAGGCATCCCAGCAAGTGAAATTAATGCTGGTTCCCTGTTTGCAAAATGGTCTGCAAACAAGATTTCAGTTTCATGAGCAGCATGATGAAAATCCCCAGCCACTGGGCAGAGACAACACATGCTGAGGAGACCATAAACCTCCAACAGTATTGGGAACACTTGCAGCTCTGCAGAGTTCATCATCAAATCTACAAAAAATGGGGTTCTAAAGCAGTATTCAATGGATACAACAGAGGAGGAGTGCAGCTCCTCTTCTGATTGCCAAGCTTTTTGCTTGCATTTCCAGCCATGCTGCACTGCCTTCCCCCTGCACGCACTCCCTGCCCACAGCTTACCACAAGGGTTTCCTGTGCTGCCTTCAAGCACTTTAAACTCATGCGAGCTGAATAAAGGCAAAGTTTTAAGACAACAGTGGCTTACTGGCAATACTGCGGGAGGGAGCAGTCACGGGTTTCTAAATATACATACAAATTACAGCTCATTCAAAAGACTTCTTGATGCTTTTATGCTGGTGCAGGCAGCAAGTGGGGAGCACAGCCAGCAGCACCCAGCCAGACAGGCTTTGGAGAAGACCCCTCCTCTGCTTTCCATGCTTCCTCTCCCAAAATGCTGAGGTTCCTCACTGTGAAAGAAAGCTGAACTCCCAATTAGTCCAGCAAAGACAGGCAACTAAAAGCATCTGCACCCTTAGAGACTGTGCACAAGGCCAGTAGGAGACAGAAAGGACTCACTTAATGGTCACAGCAGCTTGGTCTGTATTTCCCCTTCACAGAGATCATTCATGCATCACATCATCTGGCAATGCCCATAGCTTCGGCTAGCAATAGGAAAGTTTTAGCACTGCAAGCTTTACCTCCATGCCCTGCACTCTCAAGGTGCGTACACTCAGAGCATACTCTGAAATTATATTTAAAGCTAATAGCTTAGGCTGAACAAATACAACTAGGTTCTTAAGGGAGTACCTATCCAAAACCCCCAGGGTATCAACAAAGAGCTGGGGCAGAGCTGAAATACCGTACAATGCTACCATCCTCATGTGCAGACAGAACATCAATTGCAGAAGGACTGTGTATGCACTCACCCACTTCAGTGCAAAGGCAGCCAGAGCAGCCAATACCAGTATAAATTAACACCATAAATTAACCAGGCTAAGATATGAAGCATTCTTGTTTAGAGGAACTTGCCTGAGCATAGCTGAGAGATGGTGGTACTCAGAGAGCCACTGATAACGGCAGGGAAAAGAGGGAAATGATGTTTGTTTGATAATTCTGCTTAGCGCAGAGGTGGATGATTAACTGCCTTTGCAGAGAGAAGCAACAGGGGTTTGCAACTAACATCTCCTTTCCCCTGTGCACAACCAGCCATGCAGGCAACAGCTGAACCGAGGAGGAGGTTTCCCTCTCCAGCCACTCCTGTAGAAGCAGAACCTGAAACCACATGCAAGATATGCCTGTGAGGAGGATGCTGTGCCTCCTCTGGAGCAAGGGACTGTAGAAAAGCAGATCCCATTACCCTGATCATTTATTGATACAGAGACAGCCTCTCAAACACACAACTTATCTTACAGCCCCTTGTTTTACCACTGCCCCATCCCTCTCCTCTACCCTCTCTGCCCATACAGAATTTATCCTCATGATTTTGACACAGCAGTAATGTCCTGTGGTTCTCCACTTTGCTTTGATTTTTTTCACTTTAAGATTTGTCCCTTCATCATCAAGTATTCCTGTTCAACAGTTGTGTCAGAACTTTCATTTCTTAACTCAGGAAAGGACGTATTCCTCCCCAAAACAGCACTTGCCCCAATTACTGATCTGGCCTTCAAGTGTTCTAATGTGTTTCCCTTTGCTTGCTGGTGGTCACTTCCCACAACTGTACAGCAGCAATTCAACTCTCACTACTTTTCAGTTCAACTTAATTTTATCACCTTTCAAACCTTAATGCCACAAAGAGAACTGAAAATAACCCCTCTACCGTTCCACTCTCTCTCTAGTGATTCCTCTTTCCAAGGCACCCCGTGGCAGTGTTTATTATTAGCTGTAAGTCAGATGATCAGAGACACATGTACAAGTCTACAAATCTGCCTACAAAGTCATTCCCATCCTTCAGTCTTTGGAAGGAGACACTCCAAAGATAATCTCCCAACATTAAAAAGCTTGCTGGCTTGCAGTCTCCTACCTGCTTTAATTTGCAGACGTTGTAGCTGGCAACTCTTGGCTTCCAACTACCAACCTGAAGAGTTTTGCTCCATGGATTCCCACTCTTCACAAGGTCTGAGATCAAAAGAGTCTAACTCGCTGCCTCTTTAAGGTGTAAATCCAAGAAGATTTGCATCATGTTGTTCAAAGAAGGGTGTCTGTTGCCTCTTTGCAACACCCACAAGGCCCATAGCAGGCTCTATATGGGATAACTGAATGCCTTGTGCTCATAGTTGAATGCATATGAGGAACTGGATGATACCTGCAAGGTTCAGAACCTGGGTCCTGCAAACCTGGGTTGCAAACCATATTATTTGCCCAGCATTAACAGCATTAGTTTGCTTTCCTTTTAGCCAGCAGCAGGCAGAGAGAATATATCCCACAGTTCAGCATTCGGAGATGGACAATGACAACTTAACAAAAATACTTTGTAAGCACGGACAAGTGTTTATACATAGCAGAAGGGCAGCAAAGAGGAAGGTTTATGGGTCATTATTAGGGAGATGAGTCCATCCCCTGTCATCATCCACAACCCACAGTCCTGCCAAGCAGTTTCATTTGCCTGCTGAAGAACAACTGGATTTTATTGAGTTTCCATTGCAAAATATCAGGTTCCTCCAGCATTTTGGGGAAAGCACCATATTTCGTATTCTATCACTTCCCAGTCTTCAGGCAGGTCATATATAGCAGGAGGTAAGCCTTGATCATCAACAGAGAGGAATGTGGGCACAGAAACAATCTCTATCATGTCTCTTGGCATACAGCCAAACTTCGCATATGAAATTGCAAAACATGAGACATATTTTACTAGCAGTAAAGCAAACTCTTACCAATCATGTGCTTCCCTGTGTGTAGAGCAGGTCTTGGCTACCTGCGAGAAGTATCCCCTCTAGGGAATGCGACGTTTTGAGGAATATGAAATTTTCGCAGGGCATCAGCACAATCAGCACATGATTCTTTTCTTGCTGGTAGGAGCCTGCCCAGCTATTTGGTGCCTTCCACTGTAATAACAAGGGATGCAGCTCACTTTGCATCACATTCGAAGATTTAAAGCCAAAAGATAAGTTTAAACCACCTCATCTGACTTTCAGCACCTCTGATCTGGGAAGTATTCCAAGCTCAGGAGGGATGCATCCCAACAAAGGCAAGAATGCCAGGAGGCTTGCATGGATGAACAAGGAGCTTCTGGACAAACTCCAACATGAAAAGGAAGCCTACAGACAGTAGGACAGGTAGCAGGAAAGGAATAAGAAGAAATTGTCTAAGCAGTCAGGGATCAGATTAGGAAAACTAAAGCCCTGGCAGAATTAAATCTGGCTAGGCACATCAAGGGCAACAGGATAGACTTCTGTAGGCACACTGGTGATAAAGGAAGATGTGAGCCCTCTCTGAAAACAATTGAGAGACCTGGTTACCCAGGACATGAAGAAGGCCTCACAGTACTCCCCCCTGGCCCCACAGTCTTGTGTCCAGCTCTGGAGCCCCCAACATAAGAAGGGCATGGAGGTGCTGGGGCAAGTCCAGAGGAGGCCACAAAGATGCTCTGAGGACTGGAGCACCTCTGCTACAGAGACAGGCTGAGAGAGCTGGGTTTGTTCAGCCTGGAGAAGAGGAGGCTCCAGGGACACCTTAGAGCAGCTTCCAGTGCCTAAAGGGGCCAACAAGAAAGCTGGACAGGGGCTTTTGACAAGGGCAGGTAGGGACAGGACAAGGGGAATGGCTTTAAACTGACAGAGGGGAGACTGAGATGAGCTGTGAGGCAGAAGTTCTTCCCTGTGAGGACGGTGAGGCGCTGGCACAGGTTGCCCAGAGAAGCTGTGGCTGCCCCATCCCTGGCAGTGTTCAAGGCCAGGATGGACAGGGCTTGGAGCAACCTGGTCTGGTGGAAGGTGTCCCTGCCCATGGAATGGGGTGGAAATGGATGAGCTTTACAGTCCCTTCCAACCCAAACCATTCTAAGTCTCAGGTAGTTACTCCTTCACTGTAGCAATCCAGATCTGAAAAAAAAAAATCACCTTTTCAAAGAAACGGGAAAGGACAGAACCTTTTCCTGAAGACAGCAGGTAGAGCTGTCCCTCCTTCAGCACCTTCTCTTAAAGCCCATACAATGCTATAACTTATTTCTAGTTGTTGGTTCCTGCAAGCACTCATTTCCACATTCTGTGCCTGGTACATTTAAAGGGTACAAACACTTGTGCCCTATGGTCAAGAACACTTCTCAAATCTTTTTGATAAACCACCAGATTAATGTGGCTCTCTCTTCCTACCCCCACCCAATCAATGACTTTTTAAGATGTCTTCAAATGCGCACACATGTACCAGGACAATGTGGGGGGATATCCTGGGTTTAGCAGTGGCAGTCATCTTTTTCTTCTTCATAATAACTGGTGCAGCACTGTGTTTTTGAGTTTCGGCCTGGGAACAAAACTGATAACAGAAATGTTGTTAGTTACTGCTCAAATGTTTAGTCTGAGCAAGGACTTCGTGAGCCTCATGCTCTTCCAGGGAGGAGGGGAGGCCAGGAGGAAGCAGAGACAGGAAATCTGACCCAAACTAGCCAAAGAGGTATTCCATACCATAGCACATCATGCCCAGGATGTAACTGAGAGTTACCCGGAAGGGCTAGTGCTCTGGGGGGGTTGGAGGAGGTATGCGGTCGGTGCTCGGTTGGGGTGGGGTGCTGCAAATTATCTGTCAGTGGCTGGTGAGGTGCTGTATTCTTTTCCCTTGTTATTTTCTTTATCATTGTTTTTATTGGTGGTAGCAGTAGTGGTTTGTGTTATACCTTAGTTACTAAACTGTTCTTATCTCAACCTGTGGGAGTTACATTCTTTTCATTCTCCTCCCCATCCCTCTGGGAGCAGGGGGAGGGCAAGAAAGGGGGAGGAGGGGGGGTTGAGTGAGTGAACGAGATGCATGGCTGGGTTTAAACCACGATAGGGGAACACCATCCCTTACCTGATACATGAGCCCAAGAACCAGAATCCTTCTAAACACTGCTGGCTTCCCTAAGAGGAGCCCATTTTATGGATAAGCCCCATCTGTTCCCCATGCAGGTGTACAGAGCATACATCCACACACCCTGAAACCCCTTTTTGAACAAAAGGACTCATGCTTACTACAAACAGAAGACAATTGCTACTCAGACCTCACCAGCCTTCAGACTTTGAATCAGCTGCCATTAAGCCAGCAGAAAATCTACACATATTTCCCAATGACTAATGGAAAGACTGGGTGCACAGCCCAATGCCTCTGCTGCCCCATGACGATTCCCCGTTGACAGCTATTAAGCTATCGATTACCCATTTCAGAGTTGTAATTTTTAACCAGCATGTTGTGCCATACTAACCCTTCACTAAATCAAATCTACCTGACAAAAATGACACTCCCTTTCCCTTGCTCTCAGTTAAAAGAATTGCAAATCAGCCTTTTCATCATTCTGCTCAATGCCAACAGCAGTCGAACTGGCTTCGCCCAAGCTACCCTTCTTGCATTTATTTTAAACAGTGGTGTTTTATTACCACTCTTCCAGTTCTTTGGAATTTATCCAGTATTCTGAAAAGATTTAAATCAAAACGCAGCAGGCCAGCAACCTCTTTAGCTGATTATTTTAGGATTCCTAGGTGCAAATTACGTACAACTGCTGATTTTAAGTGTTTTCACTAGCTTCCTAATATCCTCTCATCACCGCTGGTCTGGAAGGCAGCTCATCATTCCCATATGACACAAGTGTGTCACTTAACTCCTTTCCAAATACACTTTGTAAACTGAAGTGTGTATTTGTTTCCTTCTCTTCTCTCCACTGTCTTTTAAAACTTCTCCCCAAAGAAGACCAACCTTTAATCAAGGCTGGCCTTTACCCAACATTACAATAACCAAATTGCCATGTTTTGGTATATGCCTAAATCGTCTAACTCACTTTTCCATTCCTCCCTAGCTTTAGCAGAACTGTTCTTTTGAATCCCCCAGGCTACTCAGCTGGCCCTGTGTGAGCTGTATTAAATGCAACCCAGCCACAGCTAACCATCCCCTGGCAACCCCTAAAGTCAACAAAATGACCTGACAGCTTCTCCTCTTCCCAGGAACTAATACCAACTTATTTTTCCTTGGGGATTGACCAGAATACTAAAGATCTCCTTATCTTCCATTTAAGGCTTAGAGGATGGTCACATTACCAGTCAAGTGCTTCTTTGGCACAAATAACTGTCTCTTTCTGAGGAGTTAGAGAGAGGTCAGTGCTGGAACAAAGCAAGTTTGATCTCTCTGACAGCTGAGCCGTAGCTGCTCCTATTCCCACTTACGGGCTGCCGAGAGCTAGCCATGGGGAGCCCATGCAAGGCAAAGTACTAGCATTCGAAAGGACCAGCCCATACAACAGCCTGTGCTCATATATCTGACAACTGGGAAGCTCCCAGGTCATAGAGTCTGGTTTTCTGCACAACAAGCAGACAGCTTCATTCAGGTAACGAGCACTCATCCTGTTTGGTGGTTCCGTTCACCATTTCCCTCAGCATTTCTTTGTTCTGACGCATACATGGCAATCAGATCAGCTACAAGGTGAGGCCAGAGTCACAGTTCCTTGGTCCGAGCATGGCACGTACTAGTACTTTTCTGCTTCCCACTTGGCCAGGATTTAAGCTTAGATGTCCTTGACGTCTGGCAAGGCACTGCTGTGCAGCCCTGCTCTTACCTCACTGCTCTTTCAAGATGTTTAATGCCAGAATGCAAAAAGCTGTATCACAAAATGTCACCAAGTAGCTAAAGGTTTCTATTAGCAATAAAGCATGTTTTCAAACCAACAGTTTAAATTCTCTAAATAGCCAACAAAAGGACCTCATAATCAGGTTCCACAGCAAAAAGTTCTGAACATAAAAACATCATTGAAGTATATCCAGTACCCAAGATCCACTGATATTTTTCAAAAGCTGTTTGGAATCCATTTACTCATAGCATCCCTTGCGGTAATTGTATAAAAACATGATTTTTTAAGAGCCGGACCTCCTGTGTCCCTGCTGCTTATTCCTTATTGAAGCCCTAATCCTGGTTCACTCATAGCTGGTTACTATGGAAATGGTTAAATCAGAGCCTGAACAGCGTGACTTCCCATGAGGAACAAACACAAGGAACAAAACTGCCTCTGAAAAATCAAGCACCTCAGTTTATGTCCATGCCACCAAAAAATAACCTCACATTTCCAAAAGGAAAGGTATTTTTAATGCTATCTTTTTTTAATAGTTGGGGTTTTTACATAATAAGCACAACTATTTCATTCCTTCAAATAACCCAAATGACTCCTAAGTGGCTGTGGTTTCCTGTTTTAAATACCTATTATCACGATTTCAGAACCTCAAAACGTCACAAGCACTGCTCCTACATAGCAAAGACAAGAATGTTACTGGCAGCAAGTTGCTGTCCCCCAGTGAAATTAGTGACACAAATACTTCCTGAGGTCAGAGCTACAGACTCTTCACATTGCATATGTGAAAATACATGAGTTTCTATTAAATGCAGAAAGTTTGAGGGAGAGGAAATAGGAGCTTTTGAGCAGAATAAATAAGACATTTCAAAGCCAGAACACTTGTTTTCACGCAACAAAGAGCTGGAAGAGCCATGAATAAATTCCTCCATCCCAATATAGTAGAAACATCACTCATCCCTTTACATGTAGGGCATTGCCAAAGCAAAATCTAAGCTGCACAGGACACAAACACTGGGGGCTGGGTACAGAAACCCTGAGCACACACAGTCCATAGGTTCCCTCTAAAAGCTTTGCCCAACACACTACAGAAGAACACCGCTTTACACCAGATTTCCTTGGTATCACCCATTCTGGACAAATTCTTACTATTCTCTTCCAGGCCCTGAATAAGTTTAAGATTACATTTCACCCTCCATCCTCACCCTGGTATTTCTCATGACACTGATTCAATTGGGTCACTGCAGTTCACATTGGCACAGGATGCTGCTGCTCCAACATCGTTACTGATTCTGTTAACAGTGGATATATGCATGCACTGGTGTTGCCTACTTTAGGTGGCTATTAGAGGTGTCCTGCCACTAACCTCAAATCCAGGGTGAATAATGAGTCTTGTCCCAATCCCCGTAGCAAGCATCTCACGTAATCCTCCCTATTAATCCAAAATGTTAATTCAGGGCTTTCCTTCAAACAAACTCACCCTCTGCATTAAAGCTGCAGCCCTGGCTGGCAAAACACTGCACACTGCTAAGAAATACCACAACCCTTCACTCCATGGAAGCAGCAGGGAGACCGACTGTGCCGGCAGGGAAGCACTGACATGACGAGAGAGAATGGACAGAGCTGCTGATTTGAAAAAGCACCAAACAATTAACATTTGAGAGGTAAAGTGGTGCTTTTCTGAGGTCTGAGTTTGAAGTTGCTTCTCCAAAGGAAATATGCACAGAGCCACTGCCTTAAATGGAGCAAATGCACATGAGAGACTAGCTCCTAATCTGCAAAGATGTGTGACCAGCAGGTCCAGGGAGGGGATTCTCCCCCTTCACTACACTCTGGTGAGAGCCCCCCTGCAGTCCTGTGTCCAGCTCTGGGGCTTGGACGGCTGGGGCATCCCTGCCATGGAGACAGCCTGGAGAAGAGAAGGCTCCAGGGACATCCCAGAGCAGCTTCCAGTGCATAAAGGAGCCAACAAGAAAGCTGGACAGGGGCTTTTGACAAGGGCAGGTAGGGACAGAACAAGGGGGAATGGCTTTAAACTGACAGAGAGGAGATTGAGATGGGATGTGAGGCAGAAGTTCTTCCCTGTGAGGGTGGTGAGGCCCTGGCACAGGTTGCCCAGAGAAGCTGTAGCTGCCCCATCTCTGGCAGTGTTCAAGGCCAGACCAGATGGAGCTTGGAGCAACCTGGCCTACTGGAAGCTCTCCCTGTCCATGGCTGGGGGCTAAAACTGGATGAGCTTTTGAGGTTCCTTCTTACACAAACTATTCCAGGATTCTGTGACTATCCATCCTTGAAATGGCAGGACAAATGCGCTTGAAGATGGGCAGTAAAGTGTCACCCCTCAGCACCCACTAAAACCACTACTGTTATCAGCAATGGAAAATTCTGGGGGTTTGCAGGCTGCGGTCAGAGCACTGACACTTCTGAGAAGGTACAGCCAGCCCTCCTGCAAAAGCAGCACTCGCAGCAGGCAGAGCAGACCATTACAGCTTGTTCTCCCAACAACAATACTCCTTTATTTGAATTTGACAGGTTAATGTGCTTGCAAGAGTCATCCCATCCTCCAGTACAAGCTGTTGATTTACAGGACATAACATTCGGGAATCGGCTGATTCTCTACCAAAAAAGGGGGTTTATCTCAAGAATGAATTCTGTTTGTGCCACAGAAACAGCGTGCCTGCTATAACTCCCATCATATCTTAGCTAAGTCACATAAGTCTCTTCTACTATTCAGGAAAAAATAAAACACAGCTTTAGTAAAAAAAACCACCTGTTAGTCATATTCAAGCCAAGAAGCCACCGCTGCAGACAGGGACAATGTTCCACTTATGTTCTTGTTCTCCTCAGGGGTGGGAGGGAAGAGAGGGCAGGCTGACTTGGCTGGATTTTGGAAGCCTTTCAGCGAGTTAATATGTCACTCCTGTGGCTCTCAGATAAAAGCAGAAATGAAACCAAGCGCTACACATGGCCAGTTTCATTTCTCTGAGGAAGGAAAAAACAAAAAGAGAAAGACTACAACCAGGTTGGTCTTTACACACCAGGACATTGCTGAAAGGTTAACAGTTTGCTGCAGCCAGAAAGCTCCACACTGGAATCCTCCTAATCCCATATTCCTGTATATAATGTGTATATATATATATATATATATGAAGTTAGATAAACTACTGAGAGATTCTCAAATGTAAATCACAGCTTCACATGCACTAATTAAGCAGGGCACCAGGCAAACCCAACTGCATTTTTGGAGCTGATGATTAACCTATTTTCTGGAGGTCCCTTTTTCCTATTCATAAACTAAACAAACAAGCCCGTTGAAAAGCAATGCCAGCCAACCATAACGGAGCACAGCTGCTGCTCTCCAGCTACAGGCCGTGGATTTCAACATCTTTGTGGGCAACATAGACAGTGGGATTGAGCACCTTCAGCAAGTCCGTTCATAACACTGAGCTGTGTGGTGCAGCCAACAGGCAGGAGGGAAGGAATGCCATCCAGAGGGACCTGGAGAGGCAGGAAAGGTAGGACAGTGAGAACCTCATGAAGTTCAACATGGCAAGTGCAAGGTCCTGCACATGGGTCAGGGCAATCCTTAACACAAATACAGACTGGGGGGAGACTGGACTAAGAGCAGCCCTGAAGAGAAGGACTTGCGGGTGTTGGTCCATGAGAAGCTCCCCATGACCTGGCACTGTGCACTTCCAGCCCAGAAACCAACTGTGTCCCTTCCAAACCAAACTATTCTAGGATTCTTTGACCATCTGTTGCTTTCTTGCATTCCACTTTGCTCTCCCAGGCAGAAAGATGCTGGGGAAACCTGTGTACTGATGGAGATCACCAAGCCCATCCAATCTTCATGAGTATTTTAAGTTATTTGCTTGGAGGTTACAAGGGAACAAAACTTTACAAATAAATTCCTCTACAACTAGCAGCAACCCTATGTTGACGTAGCAAAGAAGTGGCCCAGCAGCACACAGCCATTCATTCGGGCTTTCTACAACACACATTATTTCAGCAATGAGATTTTAATTTCCCCATCATGAAATTGGGACGGTTCAAAACCACCCGAGCAGGATGCTGTGAGGCTAACTGAACACACAGGCTTGGCAAACAGCTCAACAGTTTCACAGACAGTGCGACTACAGCCCAGACCAAAGTGACTGGGCGTCACTGGGAGAGGTGGCATTAAGAACTGCAGTTTCTTTTCCATGATTCACCCAAGGTTATGGCCACAGGGGACTTCAAGACATGCACCAAACCAGTCAAGAACAAAAGCCTTAATTGGAAAAACAAAACAGTTCCTCACAGAAACACAGACACAAATCCTCCTTTGAACCTTTCCTTCTCTATATGCTGCAATCCTCTACTGGGCAGTGGTGGATCATGGAATCATTTAGGTTGGAAAAGACCATTGAGATCATTAAGCCTAACTGCCAATGCCACCACTAAACCATGTCCCTAAGTGCCACATCTACACGTCTTTTAAATACCACCAGGACTGGTGACTCCACCACTTCCCTGGACAGCCCCTTTCAACGCTTGACAACTCCTCTGGTGAAGACTTATTTTCCCAATATCCAATCTAAACCTCCCCTGGTGCAACTTGAGGCCATTTCCTCTTGTACTATCCCTTCTTCCTTGGGAGAAGAGACCAACTCAGTCTCCTTTTAGATACTGCAGGGAGTTATAAGGTCTCTCCAGAGCCTTCTCTTCTTCCAGGTCAAAATACCTCAATTCCCTCAGCCACTCCTCCCAAGATTTGTGCTCCAGATCTTTCACCAGCTTCTTCCTCTTCTTTGGGTACACTCCAGCCCCTTAATGTCTTCCTTATAGCTTGGGGCCCAAAACTGAACACAGTATTCAAGCTGCAGCTTCACCAGTGCTGAGTACAGCAGGGCAGTCATTAACATAGTCCTGCTGACCACACTATTTTGGATATAAAAACTATTTCTGTCCTGACAGCAGGAGAGGGGCAGCACCAAGCCACCTACATCCACCCAAAGCACCCACAGAGCTTCAGTTAACATTTCAGCATTGGGTTGAAAATTCAGCTCAGGGACTAATGTTTTTTGGCTAAGGACAAGTATTTCCAATCAAACCTTGTATCTGTAGCTCCTCAAACTGAACAATAATAAAGATCTCCGTCTGGTGCTGGAACCCCAAGTCCTGACCTGCTTCAGACTCATTTCAGGGCAGAACAGCATCATTTCACTTTTGCAAAGGCCCTGAACCATACAGAAGAAGATGACAAAGCGCTCCAAAGGTGAGCTTTGCATTGTTTTTCTGAAATACACAAAATACGAGCATCTATTTTTTAATTTTTTCTTTAAAGCCTCTGACAACCTTTATAAATGTTTAATTGTTCATTCAGACACCACCTGAGATGCTGAAACACCTGCAGTGTGGCAGCAGCACACCAGCAATTCAGACAATGGAACCAACAGCGAACACAGCACTGGCAAACAGCATGGAAATTTAGCATAAGTACCCAAAATGGAAAATGGGCTGAACAGAGGAAACAGCTGATGGTAGGCACCATTAAGGGCTCTTCAATAAAAGGTCACCAAAAAGCTCAGCTACTTGCCTCCTTGAGAAACTGCCCAGAGAAATTCCATGGTGCCATGGGCAGAACTGCTGCACATACCTTCAAGGAAAGAGCATTACGGTCCGAATGCTCACACAGTGGCGTCTCCCTTCATAAAGGGAAGTAGCAGCACCTCACTGTAGGAAATAGGATGAGTTCAGACATAGAATCCTAAGATGGTTTGGGTTGAAAGGGACCTTAAAGCCCATCCAATTTCAACCCCCTGCCATGGCCAGGGACAACTTCCACCAGACCAGGTTGCTCCAAGCTCCATCCGACCTGGCCTTGAGAACTGCCAGGGATGGGGCAGCCACAGCTTCTCTGGGAAACCTGTGCCAGGGCCTCACCACCCTCACAGGGAAGAACTTCTTAGAATTAAAGAATAGTTAGGGTTGGAAAGGACCTTAAGATCATCCAGTTTCAACCCCCCTGCCATAAGCAGGGACACCTCACACTAAACAATGCCACACAAGGCTTCATCCATCCTGGCCTTGAACACTGCCAGGGATGGAGCACTCACAACTTCCCTGGGCAACCCATTCCAGTGCCTCACCACCCTAACAGTGAAGAATTTCTTCCTTACATCCAATCTAAACCTCTCCCGTTTAAGTTTGAACCCGTTACCCCTTGTCCTGTCACTACAGTCCCTAATGAAGAGCCCCTCCCCAGCAGCCCTATAGGCCCTATTCAAATACTGGAAGGCTGCTATGAGGTCTCCATGCAGCCTCCTCTTCCCCAGGCTGAACAGTCCCAA
>NDXB01019957.1:80127-108891 GCA_002631895.1 Agapornis roseicollis | reverse complement strand
GGACTGTAGTGACAGGACAAGGGGTAACGGGTTCAAACTTAAACAGGAGAGGTTTAGATTGGATATAAGGAAGAAATTCTTTCCTGTTAGGGTGGTGAGATGCTGGAATTGGTTGTCCAGGGAGGTTGTGAGTGCTCCATCCCTGGCAGTGTTGAAGGCCAGGTTGGATGAAGCCTTGGGTGGCATGGTTTAGTGTGAGGTGTCCCTGCTTATGGCAGGGGGGTTGGAACTTGATGATCTTAAGGTCCCTTCCAACCCTAACTATTCTATGATTCTATGACTACAGAGTGATAAAGTGGAAATGGGGAAGGTTTGATGATGTAGGAACACTGGGATAGTGAGAATGCAATATCAAGATGGAGGAAACCAGGAGTCATGGGTCATGGCTGAAGGATTCAAGAGCAGGAAGATGGAAGAGAAAAAGGAAATAGGAAGGTGGTGGCTGTGGTCCTGACTTTTGATGATAGGAATTCAGTAGAAGAGCAGGAAGGGTTAGCATGGGATGGGGAGAATGTGGCTCCCACCCAGTGCTGCCTAATGCCAATATGGGAAAGGTTTTAATGGACCAACATTTTGTTTGATATGTACACCTCCAGAGGAGAGGTCAGGAATGCAACTAGGAAACCATGCCAATAGATGTGTATAACATCTACATAACAATGATCTCAGGCAGTTGGCATTCTTTCACAGGTTCAGCAGGCAGAAAGCCACCACTAGTTAGTTTTTCCCTATACGTAATAAAAGCTAAAAATAACGTAAAAAAGCATGAAACAAGTAATGAAGAATGACTATCAAAACTGCACACTCAGCCTTCCATCCCAACTTAGAATTGTTGACAAATCTCATCAGAATCTTCCTACATACATCTGTCTGCCCCATTCTTTTAAATACTCCCTTCTAAATCAACATCCCCTAATCTCATAAACCCTTGCATCCCAGCACACAAGGCTATATATACCCTCAAGCTCACCCCACCTCTCAGTGTCCCTTAAGTCTTTGAACATCAGCCCATGGCCTCAGTTGAAGAATAGATCTTGCCTCTACCTCCGGCACGACTTCCTAAGCTTGAGTAGAAGGTAGAGTTCACATGTCCTGCAAGTGTTTGTGCTTCTTTTCCCTGCTCGCACTCATTAAGCACAGAGGCACAGGCAAATCAAAGCACCTAAAGCACTTCATGTCACACTTCCTGCAGGTCTGTCCTCATTGAGTGTTTCAGCAAGACAAGGCCTAGTAAAATCTCTGAGCCAGAATAAGAAAAAAGATCTCTTACTTTTACAAGTTCCTTATTGAAATCCTCCTCTTTTTTGGCAATTTTTGATTGTAAAAGCAGTAATTCAGATTCAAGTTGAATCCTATTAAACCAAGTCAATGTAGACATATTTAGGAGAGTATTAACAAAATATACATTTTTAAAATGAATTAAAAAATCATGCATTCTTACTCTCAGGTCCCTCATGTGAATGCAAGCTATATCTACATATATTCTAGTTGTATTCCATTCAAGTTATCTTTATTAATTACTTCCCTTTGATATATCTGATGAGAAAACACCAAACCCTACAAAGAAGGTAAGAATTTACAGAACTAGTAGGTTTTCTACTACAAGATCTTAAAATACAAGCCAAGAATGACTTGTGGGGACAGGCAATATTTTCTGTAGACAAACTTTGAGAGTATGTGCTAAACAATGTGAAGGAAAAAAAAATACATTGACCAGATCCTTTCTTTATCTTAACAGCCTAACTCATCTGCTACATCAAATAGTAAAATAAGTTATGAAGGACAAATGCTCTAAAACAAATAAAGACATGCATAACACTGAGCAGCTATAAAAATGCAGCAAAAAAAGAACAGACAGGCAGCATATTTGGTACACTTGGGCTATGAAACTCAGCAGAGCCTACACCTCTGTGGTCTCACCAGATCATAACTGTTTGGACTCTCGAAACATGAGTGTGATCAACATCCTTAGCACAAATATTTCTACTGAAGTTAAACTTCAGGAGAGCAAAGATAAGCAATTTATAACTGTCTGCAGGATCAAGGGCCACAGCAGGATGCTGGCTGCAGCTCATTTTTTACAGTAATTACATTGTTAATTAATGGTAACATTAATTTCATGAAGACATTAATGAATTAGTTCTGCCATGAAGAAAAATCACGGATTTTGGAGCAATAATTTTACCCAAGTTTCCAAGAACTCATATTCTTTTCTCTGTAAGGATTCTCAGCTCAGTTTGTAAAGGGGAACAGGTTCAAACAAAAGAAGGAAAAAAGAAGGAAACAGAAGGAACAGTCTCAACTTTTTTCCCCATCATATTAGTCATTCAACCTTTCAGAAGGCCTATGGCATAGTCAGAAGAGAAGCAGTTATGAACCTAGCTTGGATAATGGTAAATTGAGGATCTCCACATTAAGTTCCCTGAACGTAACATAGAGAGGTCCATAGAATGATATTTGGATTATACTGCTTATTCACATCACTTGTGATACTTTGCATCTCATGTAACACACAGAAGAAGAAAAAATCTCTGTACCATAGCAAATGTAAGTATTCCGGCTGATAGGATGATGAGGGCATATACAGGGAGTGATGACTAGCTCTCCTAACCACACATATTGTTAGAATAACAGTATAACTCTCTTCCAAAGGGCACATTTGTGAATATTTGTTCCTAACAGCTAATTTAGATTAACTCCAACTGTCCTCCA
Source organism: Agapornis roseicollis (assembly GCA_002631895.1). NCBI lineage: Eukaryota > Metazoa > Chordata > Aves > Psittaciformes > Psittacidae > Agapornis > Agapornis roseicollis. The sequence continues at coordinate 106,179 of NDXB01019957.1, read as the reverse complement.
AGTCTTTACGGAAGCCAATAGAAAGATCCCCTCAGAAAACACTGATACAGGTTTAGTAAAAAGATCAAATCAAATAGTTTAATACTCACTTCTGTTCTAAGAGTGCCAGCATATTTATTTTTCTAAATTCCAAGCTTTTTTCTAGTTGCTTGCATTCTTCTCTCAGTTTTTCTAGGGCAATTTCCTCATCAAGTAGAGCCTATAAAAATGCAACAGACTATGTCAAAATATGTGAAATTTCCAAAACAGCAGATAAAGAATCACTTCATTGCCACTGATCCGGTTGGTTGGTTTGTTTGTTTTAATTTCCTAATGTACACAAGAAACTCTACTATTTTCTAGTCACTGAGATTTCAAACTAAAAATGACTACAGCCTGCAAAGAAAGAATTCTCAGGAAGCCGTGGGTGAGGCTGTATTGATGGTGTTCAATCACTTAAAGAGGCAAAACCAAATAAAAAATAAATCATTGCAGTAGGTAAGGAAAAGGAATTTAAAAAAATTAACCAATGAAATCTGTCATTTAAGGGAATCTCAGTGCAGATTTAATTCTGGTACAATTCTGAGTTTTTACTAATATTCAGACGAAAAGGACTTTTATTGTCAAGGCAGCAGCGCTTGTAACGGAAGTTGGCAAGATTAAGGCAAAAAATTACGTTTCACATTTCAGTTTGGCTCAACTTATTACACAAGTATTACTTTTGCAGTATGGTTATTTTCAGTAGTGCTGAGATAACTCAGCAGATCTTAAACTGAATGCACAGAGTTTGAATTTATGCTGCAAGAAATCATAAAAGGAAAGATGAAAACAATGATCTTCCCCTAGTTTTCTCTGAGAAGTTATTCCTGCTAAAAGGGAAAACTAGTTCTAGAGTAGGCAGGGTTGAACTAGAAACCGATATTAGATAGGTGGGAGACAGAGAAAGCCTGGGTGACTTTTTAGTTTATTAGCTTTGACTTTCCAGATCCTGACCCTGTTTAAAGTTGTCATGTCCACCAGTGTGGAGTTATGTTGCTGAATCTATTCCCAGGCAGCTGAACATAATGTAGTCTCCTTACTTATTTTAGTTTCTACAACACTTTCCCAGTACAAACGCTTTCACACTATCTGAACAGAGTCTTCTCTGAATTTCTTCCAGTGTCTTCCCCTTATATCACAGTGTGCACCCACTAAATAGCTGTGATTATAATTTCTCTTTTTCAGCTCATCCTCCAACTAGATCCACTAGCAGCATGTGGATGATTGAGATCCAAGGCTTTTTTAATACTCCCTATAACAATGTCCTGAGAAATAGCTTGAGCAGCGCAGAATAGCTGACTGGTTTTTTACACTGGTAAAAACAGTCCTCTATTTTTCAATTTTGACAATTTTTTTTTAATTCAATTTTGATCTTTGCACTAGTGAACTAAAACAATTTTGTATTTAACTTACTGTGGAATTCAGACTTATCAAATGCTGCGGATCTGAAGATTTTACATTGAAGTTCTCAAATCCATGCTTTTTCTGGGAAGTTTTTGCCTCCTGAGATTCAAGGAATTTTTTCATTTCTGTATTCTACATTGGAAATAATACAATTAATTGAGCAATGTACTATGTATTGTTTAAAAGTGTATATTAAAACATTTGAAGCCTTCCAAAATTAAATAAGCACAAAATTTACACTAGAAGAAAATAAGCTTCTGAAAAGCCACAGCTATGTACCAAATGACAAAATTCTATGTGGAAAAGGAAACAATTAATATAACCTGCAGATTAGTACCTGATCTGCCAAAATTTCATGTGATTTTATTCCAGTGAACATGACTATACCATATGTTCTACTAGAAAGTTTTCTTTTAATCTCGTCACCTGTTTAATGTTATAGTTTAGAAAGGTATCAAATATACACAACTGGAAGTAAGGCAAAATATAAAAAAATAGTAAAGCCTTATCTCAGAGCTCGCTGGAAAATAGGTACCTTTATTTTAAGCAGTTTGCCTGGAGGGATTGATTTCCTGGTATTTGTCCCACAGTTAGTAAGAAGCACCAATGCCTGACATTCTGAGATGTGCTGCTAGAAAACAAATTTCATACACCATGCAATTTTGATGTGGCATGTTTGTGGGTGTATGCATACATGTATATATACCACACACACAAGCACATGTATACAGAAATCAAAAAAGCATGTGTGCACCCAATGTTAGAGTCACTTTTCTGCTTGTGATGCTGTGGAAATATATGTTAGCTCCATAAGAGAAAGAAAAATCAACATCTGAAATAATTTTTAAGGTAATTCTATTTTTTTGGCACTATATCTGCAAAACTTTTAAAAAGCACATTTCAAAACCTTTACCTCTTTATCATATTCTTCTTTCTCTTTCTCAAGTTTACTCATTTTTTCAGCTACTTTTTCTTTAAGTTCTGCTAATGCTGCCTTTGTCCTGGTTATTTCTTTTTCTTTCTCTCTTGTTTTATCACAAGTTTCAGTTAAGAGACCATTTGTATTAACTTTTATTGTCATCCTTTCATCCAGCAAGCCTACTGTTTCTTTATGCTCTGTCTGCAAATATTCTTGTTCTTTACTGGAAAAAAAAACGAACCAATAGATGAAAAGTATATTTCCTACCATTCATTCAGATCGAAGACTTGGTTCAGATGTTAACTGAAACAAATACTTGCCTACCACACATTATCAGCTAGTCTATTAGAGCACTATACATGCATGACATGCACTGGTACCTGTGATGAAGACCATCTAAGACCTTCCATTCCAATGAAATGTCTTTCAGTTATTTGTATTATAACTTTCAAAAAGTTTTACTTTTTCTGATGTGATTATTTTCCACAAGTTTCAGTAAAAATGGAAGGGCTGCTTGCATGTTCTGAAAGAGCAAAGAAAGCAGGCTTCCCTTAAGAAAACGCATTGTGATTTATTTTTGAACAGCTCTTGCAGCATGGCAGAAGGTGACAGTAACATGAAATCTGGCAGGGAGAAAAATATCACCAAGCTCTCTCTATCTTCTAGGGGTAACTCTTGAAAAGGAAGGTGGATCTCTGGCACAGTTCCTAATCCAGAGTTCCTGCCTCTTTTTAAACTGAAAATTATGAATTTTGCCTGTAGTAGTTCCTTAATATTAATTGTTGAAAGAGAAATCTCTCCCTTGCAAGTGTGAGAAGCAAAGCTGCAGACAGTTTTCACTAAGCAAGCTTATCAGGACTACAGAGGGCATGCAGCAGCAGGCAGGCTCTGCTGTTCATGACAAGACATCTTAAAAATTAGACTTGCTGCTGCAGCAGAGTTGCCTAGGAACATTTGTGGCAAGCTGCAGGGGTGAGGGCCAAGCACTGCTACCATGCTTTGATAACATTTCAATTCTCCTTAATCAACTTGTCAGTATTTATTTTTCGCTTGTTCAAATGAATGCATACCACAGTTCAGCATTCTGTCTTTGAGAAAGGGCTTGCTTCTCAGTCAGTAATCCAATTTTATAACCAATGCTTTCCAATGCAGACAGCAGCTGATGTATTTTAGCAGCACTAGATTCACGTGCAGCAGTAATAAGAGCTAAAAAGTAAATACAAAACATACAGAAGATATATATAACATAGTGCATTAAGTGATTGATCCATAATCTTTAATTCATTACTATTAGTATTGTCACCTGGAAAGGGACAGCTGTGATTCTAAGACACACACTAATATCCCTGAAGTTGCATACTTTATTTTGATAGTTTCATCTTATCACATTTTCCCTGAGTGAACTGCATTTATCAACAAGAAGCAGCCTGCTGCATTTGCACAGAACAATTCATAGAATCATAGAATAGTTAGGGTTGGAAAAGACCTTAAGATCATCTAGTTCCAACCTTCCTGCCATAAGCAGGGACACCTCACAAACAATTGCTCTTTTTCATACTGTATGCCTAAGAAATATCCTAGACATACAGCGAACTGATAAAAATTACTCCTTCCCCCCCAAGTGATCTTCTGCACAACCAGCTCTGGCAGCCAGGGGTAAGAATCAGGATCACCTGGCTTGAAATTGAATAGCATTTCTCCCAGAAGAGCCACCGCTGTGTGAAAGTGAAGAGCCTTCATGAAGAGGCCCTGTGGATAATGCTCTTCTGTGCACAGGTGTTGTACCACAGCATCTTTTCAGCCGCTGAGTGAAGAGTCACATTGGTGTGCATTCACCCATGCAAACACACTTAGGCAGTGCAGAATGGGAGTAGCTAGTATAAACAACTGACTAACTGCAGAGCAACCACGTGCTGCAGGCGAAGAGAAGGTGAAGGAGGAAATCGGCTACAAGAAAGTAATCGACAAACATAGAATGTATCTGGGGGAAAAAAAGAAAATAAACTGAAAGGACATGGGGGAGGGGAAGCTGAAGGGGAAGTTCCGTTTGCTGTTTCGTGATGAACCTAGAGCTGATCTAACTCCATCATACCCTAAAAGGAGTAGTCCTATTCTCCCTGGTGACCCTGCCATCCCTCCTCCTGTGCCACCACTAACAATTATGCAGACTCATGGTTAGCTAGGTAAAAAACTCTAACTCCCTGGCTTCTCACAAAAAAGAAGAAACCCAAACATTCATCTAGATCAACTGGCTGCTTTGCTTTGTGACTACAGTGCAAATAGAGTGGTGATAGCAGAATATGCCTTGGTCATCTTAAAAGTAAAGCCATATCTGAGCTAAAAAAAAAAGAGAAATAGAGCTCAAAGTTTGTTTTCATCCAGATACCTACATTTGACCTGATGTTTTAGCCTCCTTCAGTGGAGAGGAAGAGGCAGTTCCAGCCCATGATCCTTCTGACTTGTTTTAAAACATTTATTCTGGAGTGAGATGAACCAGGCACGAGGAAGAAATTCTTTACAGTGAAGGTGGTGAAATGCTGGAGCAGGTTGCCCAGAGAGGTGCTGGCTACACTGTCCCTGGAGACATTCAGGACCAGGCTGGATGTGGCTCTGAGTAACCTGATCTAGTAGATGCCCCTGCTCATTAAAAGAGGGTTGGACCAGATGACCTTTGAAGATCCCTTCCAACCCAAACTATTCTATGATTCTATGCCTAGAAATGCCTCTTTCCCTTCACTTTCTACAAGAGACAGTTGATAAGCATTTGGCAAAATGAACCCCACCCAAAAGTAATGTCACATCAGGTAAGCATTATTATCCCTGATTCAGAACAAGGGAACTTGCAGCACAGAACACTCAAGTGCTCCATCACAAGGATCCGAGAAAGGTTGTGGCATGGCTGGGATCCAAACTGAATGCTGCACTTCTCCAGTCATTCCTGCAGTGCTTGTGCATGGTCTTCAGCTTAGGTATCTCTAATTTATACACTTATGTGAGAGAATAGTCCCTCACAGTGTCATACATCACCAAACACCTATCTTCTTTCATTAATAAGTTATTATAGAAAGTGATTTACCTTTAGCAGTAAGATTCATTTTATAGAATACTTCAAATTATTTAAGCTCATAGCAAATTCAGTTCTCTTGGGGGGAGGTTTTCCGAGCTGTTTAAGTCAATACTACCTGTCATCTCTTTAATATTCTCTCCTGAAAAATTCTGTATTCTGAAGCAAAGATTGCTGTTTTTTATAGTCTCCTCTTCTAGTCATTCAAGGGTATGTCTTCGAATTTGTTCCTGAAGATTAAAAAATGCACTAGTAAGAACCAAGTAATACAATAGATGAAAAAGCAATTCCTCCTTACAAAACCATTATTTCACTCTTTGAAATAACAATTAATTTGTTCTAAAGGTAGCTGAAGAAATCTATGTATCTCCAGGAACTCTTGGCTTCTGACCAGTGACAATCTTGAGGAGTCTGTTACCTGCATCTCTGCTACAAAAGTTGTGCTGGTAGGAAGGTCTCAACTGTCAGCTTTTGCCACTGTGCATGAAAGGTGTTAAATAAGCAACAGAGAGCTTCATTTCCCTATGTCCTGAAGCTGTGCTGAAGAAGGGAGACTGTAACTGGCCCTGAGACATGCTAGAAAGTCATCTTCTGGTTAATGGCTAATAATATGAAAAGGGTCACATTTAGAGTGAAGGCAGAGCAAGAGAAAACAGACTGAACTGACTGTGGGAGAAGCCGTCCAACAACCAAATCCCAAATCTGTAAGACTGAGAATTGTAGGTGGGTTGAAGCCCCAAATGTCTGGGAAAAGAAATTAGTTCTTAAGTGGACATTGACTTTGGCATCACAACTTATGCATAAAACCACTCCTATCTTTCTCCTTTGGTTTTGCCAGCAGTTGCAATCACCAGCTGAGACACTGTGAGAAGAAAATATACTCTTGAATTTTACTGTCTCTAGAGCAAACTCTATATGCATGTATATAAGTTACTCTCATTTCCTTGAGAAGACAAAATATTTAGAGGTGTAAAATAAATGTGTACAAGGTTTTAATTTCATACGAGTTACATCCTCAATTAGCTGAAACAGTGAAAAAGAAAACAACTTCATGATTTCAGAACATTGCGTAAGACACTCATCTGATAGACTAATGCAGAGATGGCCTGAAGTAGATGATTTAGAGGCCTCCTGAGAGAGAAAGTAAAGTTTTACAAGATTTACATATACCTAGATAAACACATTGTGGAGATACTTTTAAAATAGTCTTTGAAGTCATTCTGGCTTTAATGGTTCTGTAAATCTTACAGCAAAAGTTAGCTACCTATGAACAGCCATCCTCAGCTCATAATTGCTGTAATGTCTCTCATTATTACATACAATGCAGTTGTTTCAAGGAAGAACAAATTGTTAAAGAAAAAAAAATCCTTTTGCATCTCGTCATAGGTAAACCACCTGCCTGCTGAAGTCTGTACCACCTGCTGAATGCACTAACGGTGGGTATATCCTCACAGCAGCCCTGAGAGGGAAGCATGATTTTTCTCCCTTGCACTGATGGCATTAAAGCCCTTATAATGTAAAAGTCTCTACATAAGTAGGCCTTTGCCTTCAAGTGATTTTTGTGATGTTCCTACTAAGTCAGTGTAGGGTCAGATATTCTTACACAAACTATAAAGACACAATAGACCTGGGGAAAAAACTTCAACCCTAAGTCCCAGTTTAATCTGCTAGACAAAAGATCCTACCTCTTCTTACTTCAACAGAAGCCTGGACATGCCTAAAATGTCACTAGCCCCTAGTGTAAATAGCATCTACTGCTCCTGCACCAAAGCACCAGCAGGTGAGCTAAAGCTTGGATCAACTGTGTATCTAAACTAGTCAGGTTGGCTTGTTCTATCATAGCCAATCTTCTGCAGGTAGCAAAGTACAAGCAAGCACCCACCAACTTCACTCCAAACTGCCTGTCACTCTCTCAAAGGTAGACTATAACTCACACAAGAGAACACTTCTAATAGTGTAAAAGAGTAATTTCACGGTTATCAACTAATCCTTTCCCATGTATTGGAAACTAAATACTAGAACTTTCTTACCAATTTCTTAATAGCAGCAATAGTATCTTCCAAATGCTGCGCAATTTCCCCACTGAATAAAATATCTTCATTTTTCAAGTGTTTTTCTAAATGAAAAATATAATGAAATTAGAATGTAGTTTTAAATCTTCAACTATTGCTCTATTGTTCTGCAAGAATTATTCTGAAAGAGGAGTTATTTTCTAATTATTTGCTATATCTCTTTTCCCTTGTTCTAAAGTAGGTCAGCATCTTTCACACTCCTCCTCCTCCTGTTGCATAGGAAAAGCAGATGCAAAAGTGGCGTATGAAGTCCACAGGACCTGGTAAAATGTTCAGTCACAAAATCCTTCAAAATTCATATCTGCAGCATTAATCTTTTAAAAGAGTAAATCAGAAAACTTTACAGAGGTTATTAAGCTGAAGTAAAAGCTATGGATCAAAACATTTTCCCTTTAAGCAGGGTGTAGCTAATTTTTAGCATTTTTCCAAGCGGTCATGGCTTCATTACGTCTTTTTTCAACCAAAAATACTAATCTGGATCATCAAAGCCTGAAGTGAGATTTACATTATTCCAGAAGCTACTCTTTGTATTGTTAAATTTAATTTATCTTGAGCTAGAAGAATAATTTCAAGGATTTGAATTCATCCAAAAGATTATTGTACCTGTTACAGTGGCATGAAATTTTTTATAACCTGATTTTGTAACAGAGACTAAATCCTCATACAAAGGGTGGGAAATAAAATTTGTAAATCCAGGCATAAGTGAATTTGTAGTGAAGTCAAGGCTCTGGTTTGAATTTGACATGCTAACTTGTTTGCAGACTAGCAGCTGACCCATTTCATTAGGATCTTTATCTGGAGTTTGTGAAAAGAAAGGCCAGGAGCAGCCTCTACCTCTGCCCTACCTGCATGTCTTCAGGCCTGATGATGAGCACCTACCAGTATGTAACTTTCTGTGAGCTATTCTGTAAGCAGGAGAGACGGCAGAAAACAAGCCTACGTACGTGGTGAAGAGCAGAGTGGGTGGCATAAGAGCAGAATTTGCCCCAGCTTCACAAATTAGTAATGATTCTAGACAATTATTTCTAACGATAGCAGTCTGAAACCACAGCCTTTTTACCACCTTAGAATCAACAGAACTATGAGCTATATTCTTCAGAAACAACAAAATTTAAGGCATCTTGTGCATAAAAGAAAATCAGTATTCATATCTAATATAAACTCTGCTTGTGAAGACTTATTTTCAGTTCTTGAGATCTTCTCTCTTCCAGATCCCCTCTTGATTTCTTTCTATTTAATTTTCTCTCCTCTTTTGTACTTGCTCTTCCAGATCCTGTATTTGCTAGATGAAATACCTCCTTCAGAGAGAAGTTGAGATAAAGCATTCTGACACTTTCAATTCTCTTCTATGCCTCTTATTAAACCAAAACTAAAGGCCAGATGTGAACATTAGTGAAGTACTGAAATATAGGTTTCCCAAATACAGAGTTTTTAGTTTTAAAAAATTAAAAAAATGCCTCTGAAAAGTCATTTTTCCCTACATGCTGCTACAAAATTCAGCCAGCCTTTTATCTCACCCTCTTCACTGCCAAACCTCTTCTAATCAAACCTTTAAACCTTTTCAAAGTGGCATAAAAGTCAAGGTGATATGCAAACAACTGTCAATTATCCATTTTTCATCCCTCCTGCCATCTCTCATTCAGTGCCTCTCAGCATAAACTTCTGGCTTCAGAACAGCACCAGTTTATTCTCCCAGCACAGCAGAGCACTACTTGCACACCACATTCTCAAAACCTATAGTCACTGCTTTGTCCCACCTGAAATCCTTCCTCAACCCCCCCTGGCTCTTTTGGGATGAACTGCAACCTTACAGTGGCCAGAGTACCCAAACACAGACATTTACTGGTGAAGTGTTTCCACATCGTTTTAGATCTCATACTACAGCTTATGTCACCCCAAACCATTTGTCTCATTTGTGTATGCTTTTTTGTGACCTCTAGGTTATAAGTGCTTTGAGGGACATTATATTTGTACAGCCTTTGAAACCAAGCTGTTGAGATAATGCCCTGCAACCAATCTCAAAGGCAACAGGAAAGCTCGGGCCCTAGTTCCATACAGTCCTTAGTCTGACAGCTGAGGCCTCCAGAAGTGAATATTTTGTGATATAAGTCTATAACCATAAACTATGGCCAATCCTTGCTATCTGTAATAGACCAGCTTTGCTAGACAAGAATATCTTTCCATTAAACAGATTTGACAGCAGTGGAAAGTTTTGAATACTCTGAAATTGGAAAATGTGAAATGATAACCAGAGGCAGTGTCCACCAGCATGGAATCCAGCCCTAGAGATTGCCCAGCTGTAATACGTGTGTCTGTCCTAGCTCTAAAAGAGGAGTATTTTAGAGCCATATAAAATCTGTTTGAAATACACCTCTTGGTACTTAGTTTATTTGGTGCTTTTTTGTCTGGCTAACTTCATTACTCATAGTGCAATTCCTTTGCTTACATTTGAAGCAATCCTTCTCTTGTATGATGATTAATCTTTCCTTCTAAAGCAAATTTATTCTGGTTTTAGTTGTTACTTGATCTCCTTTACAAGTTCTGATTGCCGAATTATTCCAGTTTTGCATTTCTGTAATCCATCCAACTACCCTGAAAGCAGGCTATACTTCTTACAAGAGACACTGTGATAAATGTGATTCTATAGGTCACATTTATCTTCTGAGAAAGCCCAACAGCTCCATAAACAGGTTCTTGTCTGATACGACACAAGAAAGAAAACAACATTCAAGACAATTCAAGGGCTTGTAACCTCTCAGGGCCTGAGGGGGATGAATTTGTGCCCTGAGCATATTTTGGATTTCTTTCTGCCTTCAGATGCCATGCCACATGCTCACCTCAGAGGCCGAGGGGACCTCAAGCATCTGTCTCACACCACCTGTCACAATTCCTGAAGCACCATGCAAAGCACATTTGCTTTCTTAATGCAACAACAGACTTGTAGTTGAAGCAGGACTTTTCTCAACGTTGTGCTGCAGTGTCAGCACTGGTGATAGTGAGAAGGTTTGTGTGACAGGTAGAGACTGCCCATAAAAACTTTTTCAAGCAGGGTTTCTAGAAATAAGATGTAGTAGAAAGGCTTGAAGAGGAAAAACCCTAGACATCTTCACATATTGCTTGCCAGAAAGTCTTGGGAGTCCCACAGAGGAACCAGATGGCCCCATATGTGATAGCAAAACCAAAGAGACAAGGAGGAAATGCATTAATAACCATGACAGCCATCTCATTTAGAAACACATGGCTTACACATGGCCCTTCCCCATCAGACATTTGCAGCGACTCTTCCTTTCAGATTTTGTGTCTTCTACATTAACTCCAGCAAACCAGGTAAACAGGAAAAGACAGCCTCCAGACACTGCAGCCATGAGGATAACATTAGCCATGTTTTCTTAAGCAGATATTTAAAATGACAAAAAATGGTAAGGAAAAGTAATAACCACCTTCCCTATTAAGCCCTGGCCCCACACATTCCCACAGTAGAAATATGTACAATACAAGATTTGGGTCTTTCCCTGCTTCTGCCAACCCAGTGCTGGAGGGACATTGTCCCAATGGAGACCAGCCCTCCCTCCCAGTGCTGGGGCAGAAGGCACCTCAGCAGCCCCCAAGCCCTATGCACACCCACCCAAACACTGCAGGCGGCTGAGGGCAGCCAGCGCCACTGTGCAGGACGAGAGCGCTGTGGTGGATGGAGCAGGTCTCAGCATGGCTTCCAGGGTAGACCTCAGCAAGGTGGTCAGACCTCGCTGTTGCCAGGCAACCAGGGCCTAGGGCCCAGGGTCATGCTCCATCCTCTCTTCCCAGGGCAGAGGGACAGACCTCCTGCTTATCAGGCTGGGATTGTCACTGATAGACCTCAAGCGGTTACAGGGGATGTAATAACCCGCACCCAGGCCAGCCTCCCAGTGGTGCTGATGAGGTCACGATGTCCACAGGCATCTGAGAGAGGCCCTGGGCAGGAGAAAACCTGACCACCTTCCACACATCACATCCATGGGGACAACAGCCAGGTTGCTGTTCCTTTAACTGCTGTAAGGTCTCTCATTATCACACATAATGCAGTTGTTTCAAGGAAAGACAAATAGTTAAAAAGAGAAAGAAGAAGTCAGTTTTGGCTAGTGGTTGGTTGATCAATGATTTTCTTCCTTGTTGCAACCTCTGTGCTTCTGGTTCAAGGCTTTCCTCCATCATGGCTAATGCACTGCTTCAAGATTAGATCAAAATATTACAATAAACCTAGAAGAGTCTTGGCCAACATAGGAAATAGTTATCTCACAAAACAGAGCTCATACAGTACTTTTAGATCCTAGCAGTTGAACTTGATAATTTCTGGCCTTGGAGACCAACCTTTCAAAACATGTAAGATTTTACAATATTAGTAATAAAGCTTAGATTCTTTATTTGCTTTTCCAAGCCTGCAGACTGCTGTTGAGTTGCATTTTGAAGCTTTTCTATAGGCCATTTTAAATGCAGTCAGCTATTTTGCAGTTATCACTGTAAAAAGAGGGGCTTTAAGAACAAATATCCTTTATTCAAAATTGAAGATAAAATAGTGATTGTATGAGGGGATACCAGGTGGCACTGTTGACTATTTCTGTGTGAGCTATGCTCATACAGACAAATAACCAGCAGGATAATATCACCTCTTCTTAATTATCTAAAAATGTCTAATAAAAAGCGCTGCAGCTTTGCTCTGGAGATAACAGGCTTGTCAGGAGATGTCCCCTTTCTTTCCTACATATTTATGGCTGCTGCCACCTTGCCAAGCTATTACCAGAGACCTTCCTCATTCACAATCAGTGTCAATTTATGGCTCAGCAAGGGACAATCAGCAAAGGTGGTACCATCCTTCACCTCCAGTACTTTGAGAAATTGCTTTGGAAATTGAACTGTGCCAAGAACAGCCATGTGTTAAATGATCTGCTGTTAATCCTGTATGTTGGGTACATACATAGATCCTGATCAAAAGCAAAATGTGTGTCTTCCTCCTCCTCCCGGTGTTTGTAGGAAATGAGGGCAATCAGTGTCCACTGCCTTGTAGAATGTGGTAATGCTCTTCTACAGTTTGAATAAGTAGAGTATCTCTAGTTATCCCTCATAATGGATAGATCCATGTCTTCATTTCACTATTGATGGAATACAACTCTCTGGGTGAACATACTAATCCCTGGACTAGTAGAAGATCTGCTCATCAACCTGGACTAGTAGAAGACGTATCTTATCTGGCTTAAAATAGTCATCTGTTCATTGCATGACAGCCAGTTTAGTAACTACAGGATAACTCCTTGCTAGGAAGAAGGGAAGGGCTCTGCTTTCTTGAAAATCTTTCCAAGTCTTGAACAGGCGTCAGGCCCCACTGAACTCAGTGGTTGCAGAGTGCAGGCAGTTTTGTAAGCAACTGAAATTCAGGCACCTCTGTGCCAAGTAAACAAACTGATTTCTATAACATCAAAGTACTGAGGGCAAGTTCTCAGTTCTCTTGGTGAGTTTAGCCCCTCAACTGGAAATCACACTTGAGAAAAAAACATAGGTTTTTTTCCTGTTCAAATAATTAAGCATTTCTAGGTAGAAAATTTACCCATTCTTCCTGGGGTTTTTGGTTTTATGTTTTTGTTGTTTCGGTGGGGATTTTTGGTTTGTTGGGTTTTGGCGTTTTTTTGTTGTTGTTGAGTTTTTTTAATATTATGGTCCCATTGTTGTAACTTTATTCCCAGCAGATATTTCAAGACAGGGCTTCACTAGAACTTAAAGCACTTCTGCAGAGCTGCAAAGGACTTCAAGCTCTTTAACACTTAACAGAAACTTTCTAGTGGCTCTTACACAGAAGATCCTATCTCCTCTCCTCGGACAGGCCTTTTCAATTGCCTGTCCTGAATTATGCAAGTCCAATAGAATGTTACCTGCAGATGTTGCTGTCAAACTCCTGTCAAGGATGAGGGTGGTAAATATGGTACAGACATCTAAAGTGCACACAGGATCAAAGAATAGGTCATAAACTCAGATGGGTTTACAACTGCTGCAGGACATTTAGGCTAATAAATACTTTGATTTCTAGCTCCAAACTTGTAAGAATTTATTGCTGCCCTGTACCTGAAATAAATTTAGCAACTGCATTGATCACCAGTTGGGGAAAGTCAAATCCTTGCCCAGCATTATGGTGAGAGTAGCTGGGCAGTGCAGCGCTAGCTTACAAAAGCTACTATGATATTAGATTTGATTAAGCAGGGGAAATTTTGTCTAGGAGGAGCTGCTCCCTCCTTCTCCTTTACTACAACTCACAGTCTGAACATGGATAAAGCAAATGCATATTCAGCTTGAAACAAAATTTATAGCTCTCATAAATCATTTTCTTCCTGACAAGTTCATTAGAGTAAAAAACTATGAAGGGGATTCCAGTAGACTTCCCTCCTCTACTTATGCTGGGAAAAAAACCCTTTTGTTTTGCTTGCACTCATTTCTATTAACCTATCCATCACAACCTGAATCTAATCTGCTTACCCTTTTCCCTGCATAAAAAGTTATGTCACAGCAAAGAGGACTCATAGGCCAGTCATTCTTTTAGCATCTTTCTTACTCCCAGGAAGCAAGAAGAGACATGAAGCCCTATGGGCATTTGCAAGAATTGATAGACCTTTAAAATTTCATCACAAGCCTAATGATGGCCTCAGTGGTGCCTGGATGTCTCTGCTGAGCCTGGAATACATTCCTTGTGATCACAAAGCTTACTAGTTAATAACAAATGACAAGGGAAAGTTTTTTCTTCCCAAAGAGAATAGGACAGATTTCGAGCTCATAGGATCTGGAGAGAGCTGCTCTGACTTCAGTAGATCTACTTGGCCATATCAGATGGGCATCTGTAATATTCTCTTCCTGATAGATAAACACAGAGACTCTCTACCAGCTAATGCACTAGTGCAATAAATGCTGTGGGGAAAAAATGTGCATAACTCCCTTCAACCATCACTTGTAAATTCAATTTCAGCACAAACAAAAAAAGAGGAGCCACATGGGGAACTGCCATCTGCTTATGTTATCAACAAGGCAGTTGGCATTGTATGCAATCTATCTCCTGCACCTTGAATGACTGAGATTCACAATGCTTGTTTCTAGCTCCTATTTAGGAGCTAGTGGTAATTTCTCTGACCAATAATAAATTTTAATTCCCAAACCAAAACTATGTATTTTCTTTCCCTGTGTCATCATTAAGTTGCTTAATTAAGGACCAGCTTAAAGGTTACAGGCTTAAACCTTTAAAGGTTAAGCCTTTAACCTTCCGGGTGCTTACCCTTAGTGTACATGTAAAAAACAGCTGTATCCACCTTTCCCAGCCTTTATTTTGCTAAAGTAATAGAGCAAAACTTCTGTACTCCATTCCTGTAGTGGCACCTACATTCCCTTGGATAACCCTAATAGCACTGTCATATTGTGTTTGACCAGGGTTTTCTCATCAATATCTGTTTATAAACATCAACCTTCTAGCCAACAAGAGAATTCGCTGTTACCAATACAGGACACAACTCTGCATTTGTGATGTGAAGTATCATCTGGTTTTTATTCTTCATAAGCTTTAACTTTATCAAGTTCCTTTCATATGGCATCCCAGTGTCTCCTCACAAGACTTCACCACTTCACCATCAAAGAACTTTAGCAAAGTTCATTAGCATTTCCTGCATGTTTTATTTATTTTAATTTTATGTATGGAAAGTTGAAATACAGCTAATATTTGGGAAACTTGAGTACTGACCTCTCCTTTTAATGATACCAATTACCACCTGCTTCTGAAGGGGTCCTCAAAATCTTCTATTATACTTCAGAGTTTTATCTGCTTCACTCATAATTTGTCTCATGGCACCATATCAGAGACTGGAGGTACACAACTCTCGAGCAGCTGCTGATGGTTTTGTAAGGCTTACGATACCATAGTTCATCCTGAATAACAGAGACCACAGCATTTCACTCTAGAAGGCAGACTTACTCAAGTCTCTTGTGACTGGAGAGCTGTGGGAGTACATTTATTTGAATGGCAGTAGGAACAACGTTTGCTTTTAATTTGCAGTATTGATATAGTATGTGAGTCATAGACTTGTGATTGCTGTTGGGAAAGTGGGTGAGTTACAACGCTTGAGATGAAGAGAGATTCTTGGTCATATCCTGATGTTAGAATGGAAATTTAAGCTTATTTCTGAACATGTGGTGTTCAAAAGTGACACCAGTAGTATCAGAATTTTTTGTCCCTTTAGTTTTTTTAAGCTGACATGAAAACTTGGAGTGCACTTTCTGATAGTTTTGCTCTCCGTAGTTTGCCACATCTCTGTATTTCAGCTGAAAGCTTTAAATCATCTAGCTTTTGAGAGGGGAGGGAGGTTTCAAGATTTCTAACGAGAAGGAATATAAGAGGAACTTCCTCAACTGAGCTCTTCTAAGAAGGTTAAGCTCCACCTCTGCCTAAGTAAGTGCTGCAAATTTGCTGAGAACTGATCAGTTAAGCTGACTTTCTGCTGGTAATAGCTCAGTAATTATGTTTAGCTTGCGCCAAAGGTGATACTTTTTCACTCAATGTCAGGCTAATAGTTGTGTGGATAGCGGTTTCTCCAAACAAGTGTCTGTGGGATGAGGAGAAATTAGATTAAGGCCTCATGCCTAACTTGGTAAATAAAGAATATTTTGGGTAAAGATACCTGCTGTTCCAGTCACTCCACCTGGATGTTACATATCGTTTGTTTTGGGTTTTTTTCCCCCATCTCTAAAACATTATAGATATGTTTGGACTCGTCTGGGATACTTCCCCTCACTTTAGCTGAATTAGAGGCCTGTACAAAAGAAGTGAAAATGTAACTAACATCCTCTTTAAAGCTCCCTCATAAAGGGAAATATATGCAGAGGGACCTTACTGTGAATGATGATTAGCTTCACTGGACTGAATTATTTTCCAACTTAAACAAAAAAGGGCCGTGGGAAGCATAAATTGCAACCTTGAGGCTGAATCACTTGGATTTTCAGTGAACACGAGAAATTAATCTTACATGCTTGCTAAGGGACAGGAGGGAAAAGCGATGAAAACATGTCAGCACAGGGCTACTTTGTCTTTTGGGTTCCTTAGACTCCTTCTGCATCTGTATCCCACCTTCTTCTTTGGTCCCAGTCCATTCAGCGTCTCCTGGCATTTTGGTTGAGGCAGAGCAGGAATGTAAGGGAAGGTGAGAACACTAGCAATGTGCCTGCCTGCCCGTGTAACTTTACACATTACATGCACATGGTGATGGCCCCCTGATTACACACTTGGCAGACTTGTATGTTTAGCACTCTTTCTATGGAAACCACAGAGCTGGTGAAGATAGCAGGGCTTGCAGCATGTTCAGGGGACTCAGGTACCCTTTCTGGTTCTGCAGAGCTCATTCTTCCTCAAGAACAGCTACCCATACAAAGAAGAAAGTAGAGTTGTAGAAGTGGCAAGTTGTAGGCATCTGACTTGCTAGCCTGAAGTTCAATTACTTGTTGACCAGAGAATACCAACAGATGGTTCACTTCCAAGCAAACGCTGAAGACAAGGAAATGGGCAGTTCAGATAAGAGAGAGAAGCCTGTCAAGCCCAGGTACCTACTTACAGTCAACTCCCATGTCCATAAGCATCTGTGGAGAAGGACTGTCCACTCTCAGTAACTTTGTAACTCCCTTACTAAGGCAGAATAAGCTTTTACCACTTTCTCCTGTAAAGCTGCTGAGCAGCAAGAAAACCTGGAAGAAATTAAGAGACCGTTCCTCCTTCTGTTTTCAGGTGCTGCAGCTATTGACTCTTTTATCAGTGGACGTATCTCACCCTTATCTAAACACCGTATATCCTGCACTGCCTGCAAGTGCCAGCCAGTCTTACCAGGCTTCTTTGTGCCAGCAGCCTCACTCTGCTGATTCCTGGCATCCCAGGAAGCTCATGTGCAAATTCACTGATGGATCATCTTTTAATTCTGTGTCTGAGAAAAGAATATATGAAGAGAAGCCAGGAAGAAATACAACACATTTGGTGTTTTCAAAGATGCACTGGGCAAACACATGGGCTTGCCACACATTTCCCTGGGCCCATATGGAGAAGGAAAGGCTGATAAGCTTACAGTTGACTGACTTGTAACCCACCAGGACAGGGATGGGAGCCAGCTGCCATCTGAAAGTGTGCAGGGAGATAGCAAAAGCTATGGGGAAGCAGACAGACTCTTTAACTGGATTAGCTGCTTGCAGAATATTATATCATTCTTATCTCCTCCCAATTCCAGGACTTCCCTGACACTGATGTGTTTTATGATCCTGCTCTCACTAGCTTAATATTAAAGAGCAGAGGAAGCACAAAAGAGATTAGTAATAGCTCTGAGGCAAATACATAAGCTAGAGGAAGAGTGGAATACTGCTGAAGCACCACGAAACATGGAAAAAACCCCAAATATTCTGAAAAGCCTAAACCAAACTTTACAGTATTCACCTTTCACATCAATCTACCAGTGAGCATTCATTTCAGGGTAGAGAGACAGACACTGGAGTCACATAAAACACTGGCAGATCTCTCCAGTAACTATCAAACATCTCCTTAAAAGGCAGCCATTTAGGAGCAAACTCATAAAGTTTCTGAAAGGTACAAGTGAAACCATGGAGAAGACATTTCAAAGCCTTAGAGTATAAAAAAGACACATTTGCAGGTGCTCTAACAATTTGTTCTTCTCCCAAGAGCATACCACTCCTTACTTCATGTCCCCAAGCCAGAGTTAAACTGGTTTCAGTTCAAATTAGCACAGTCATTTGGTTTCAAAGGTAAACTTAGCAGGTAGACCTGTTATCTTTCTGAAAAGGCAAAACCACGTTGAGCAGATCAAAACACAGCTGTCTTGTCTACGTTAGCCAGCCCATTCCCAGCCTGGAAAGGCCTGGTCCAGATCTGTTCTTGCCTCTAAACAAGCCTCCCAGCTGAGACATCCACCTCAGAAATTTCTCCGCTTCCTCTCCAGAAAGGGAGCATAGCATCTCAAGCTACCCAGAGACAGAGGATGAGAGACACAACTCAAAGTCTTGAGCACCAGCCTAATTCCAAACACCTGAACAACTTAAGGGTAGTCTTCAAAACACCCATACATTTGCATACTTTCTTTAAGCCACCTTTGAACCAGGACAAGGTGACTTCTGAAACACAAGTGATGTGGTAGAATGCCCAGGTTCCTCTAACAAGGAGCATTTTGAAGAGAAAAGAGTGGTTTAATGCCCCTCACCCCCATACAGTGTAAGCTGCTTCCCAGGTTTCACCTGCATAAACACCTCACAAGTTTGCCATTTTTACTATTCAAGCTTGTCTCCAGCTGCTCTTCATTTTGAACAGAAATGAAGATCAGAAACAAAAGGGCTTTACAGCCTGTATACCTCAGACCACAGCTTAGCCCATGTATGTACAGTATTGTGGTAAGTATCTTCAGTCATCTACTAGAATCACACTAAAATATTTTCAAAAGTAGATCTCAGTGTAGTTTTTTCCCTCGCACTTACTTGAAAACAACAAAACATGGAGCTGTCACCACTTCCATAGTATTGCTCTATGAGTAAGACTTAGCAAGGAACACTAAGGGTATCACAAGCTTTCACTCCTTGTATGCACAGGCTCTCTGCTACAAGTTGTAGAGGAGGACATTAAGATACTGTGAGTTAGCAGAGGTTTGCAAACAAGGCTTATGGAAGCTTCCATGTTCAAAGGTCATGGAAGGCACTGCTGTGATCCCAGTAAGGTGATAGTGGCCATGGGCAGCACAAGCAGTCCAATCTCTGGCTTAACTCCTCCACTTCTGATATATCCTAGCATGGTCTTCCAGACTGGCTCCACCCACCGTATTAACCCACCCCAGCTGCTCAGGGGTGGAAAGTTAGGGTGACTGCAAGAAGTTTGGGGGCTTGGTTGGAAAGATAGAAGTAAAAGGTAAGGGTTCAAGAGGTGCATGTGCAGAGTATGGTCAGGCTGATGAGGGCCAGCAGTGGAGGGCTGTGCTGTTTGAGAGAATGTGGTGTTGGAGGAAACAAGAATGGGGCTCTTGGTCTCTGTTGGTTTAGACTCTTTGGAATATCTGGACTGTGCCAGGCAGCTTTATTTTGACTGCCAGATATACAACAGATGTAGCCTTTAAATCATGCTTGGGGTTTGGCATTGCAAAGGCTGAACTAGCAAAGGTTCGTCTTGGGTATAACTGCACCGGTGGTGCTAGGGAAAGAACACATGTATGGGACCAGTGGGATAGGACATTAAAGGTGCTCATTTTCAAAATTAACATGTTGGATCCATGTACTTATCTTGTAAGTAGTAAGAATTCTGAAGGTCAATCTTCATCCCCAAGGACACTCATACAGGCTGTACTGTTTTCCTCAGAGATACAGGGTATATTCTGGGTATTTGGTATGAAAGTCTTGGGGGCAGTTAAAGCTTGGGGTAGATCTTGAGTTGCAGCTCCTGGCTGCAAACTACACATGCTACAACAAACATATTGCACTAGGTCAAAGGCAATATATATCACTTTGAAATGTTCAGTTTTTCATTGAGAAAAAAGGTTTGTATCTAGCTACATGTGTAATTTAAAAGATAGTCTATTATTTTTAATAAGAACAAAAAAAAGAATATTTAAATATAAGCCTTAAATGAAAATAAGGGCATTTGAAGATCATCACAAGAATTAAATAGCCCAGAGCCATATCAGTGCTTCTACTAATCCCTTATGTTTGTTTGGTTTGTACATCTATATACAAACAGACCTGTAGCCTGACCTAGGACAGATCTCACTATGTCCATGTGTAACTGTGAGGAAGGTGCATTAAATGAATGAACCCAAGGAAAGACTTGAATTCAAAAAGTTGGTCTAAGTGTTTAAAGATCTGGGTCTTTGCAGAAAAATTAATTTCTACATAAAAAATTTTGTGGGAGAAAAAAAGGAAAACGGCTGAAAATGTTTTGATGTTTATACTTGTATAAAAATTAATAAAAGAAATAAACAGGTACATTCAACAAATGGGCAAATTATTCAGCACTTAAGCAGTTGTTCGGTTTGAAGCTCTTTAGATAAATGTTCGACAGCTGTTTCTTTTGTTTAATGGTTCCGAAACACCAAATGCTAACTTTTAAAAACCTTCATCTTCGAACAAAGGCAAAAGTTTATTTCAGTTCCCAGCCTCCAGATTCCGTATTGGTCCCACAGTTTAAAGCAGATTTAAGAAAACAGCTTTGGATAAGAGAGGAACATGATGATATGAAAAATGAAAAGTCCTTTGTGTTGTGCTGACCCTTGCAGGGTCTGTTGTTTATGATTTGCAGAACACACAAACGGAGGAAGAGACAATTATTTGTGTTCCTGCTATTTGCTAACACCACCACAAAAAAAAAATCAACCATGCTCTAAGATCCATCTTTTATTGCCGTACTCATCAAGATGTGAAACTGATGGGTGAGATACGTGCTACAGATGATCTTGTTGGACTGCACCACTTTGTAAGGGCAAAGTATGTGAGGATCTCAAGGGGGAAGAGAGAGAGAAAATGCTTCTTTTTCATGGCATGTGTCCTGTTTGCAAATGTCAAGATAATCCCAGTGGCAACAAGAGGGAGAACTGTTTACATTTAGTAACATTTATTTCTGCATTCGGTATCAAGTACATAAGTGCAAATATTCAGAGTCCATAATTAAGTCCATTAGGAACTACAGAATATGTAATACAAATTGTAATAAATTTAACATGCTGGAACTTTCCAGTTACCATACATGTAAATCAGCCTGTCAATCCTTTACGACAAAAGTACTGGGTTTTGTTTTCATTTTTTTTTTGAGTTATACAAAACTGATTACCATAAGTACTGATTACTGTTTATTTTATTTGTGCTGGAAAACACTAAAACATCAGTCTACAATTCTATATAGTTAATAAAGATGAATCCAACCAGCAACCCAGTGACGTAGAAGCAATTTTAACTATTGCATCAGTGCGCTAAGCAGGAAAGCCCCTAGCCACATGTAACATTAAAAGTTATAGAAGCAATGCCAATAGAAGAAGGAAAAACACTAAAAAAAATAAAATAAAATAAAAAGGTCAATATTATTTAGGCTTTCACCATCATGCACTTTATAAGCAACACAAAAAACCACATCTAGTACACTTTTCTCTTTACTATACTTTAGTGCTTGACACAAGTGATTGCAAATATTCTAAGTGCAGAAGCAGCAGGGGAAAAGCACTGCTTCTGAGTTTCACATTTCTAAGATCATGGTGTGGAGAAAAAAAAAAAGAACAATAAATTTGCAGTAAAGTGTAAGAACAGAGCTGTTTCACTCCAGATTCCCCTATTATTCACTACTGTAGCCGATGAATTCTTGGTGTCTGCTTTACTCTGCCTTTCTCTTAGCACCTGGGATTTTAGCTTGAATCCTAGAAGAAAAAAAAAAAGGAGGATTATATGGTGAGGCAGCTATTCCATTCCAGTGGATCCCCATTTGGAGTCTTATTCAGATGTAATCTCTAGCTTGCATTCAGTGTGTTGTCGCAAGAGATGAACTAGCATCTAGTAAGAAAAAGAGGTGATGCCACATCTGTTTGCTTTGACAGGCCCCTACTTGTAAATAGCCCAGTTTTGGGTGGTTCATGTAATCACAGGATATGCTCAGTGATATTCGCCTCCCTTCATTATTCTACCATGGTCTATTTTATATTGGAAGTCGGGAATGAAGGAAAGAATTTTCAGTACAAACTTCTAGTCCTGCCTAAGGCTAAGGGTTTTGCTGAATAACAGAAATATTGCCTGGAAAGGATCCCTGGAAGTCTTTGAATCAGCTTCCTACATGAGGCAGGACTATAGCCAATGCTAAATTAGATTTGCCATGGCTTTGTCTTGCTGCATCTTGAAAACCTCCAAGGAAGGAAGTTCTGGCACCACCCTATGTAGCCTGCTCTGGTCCTGTCCTAAACTCTAGTGAAAAAGTTTCTCCTAAAGTTCAATATCAACCTCCTAAGTTGCATTTATGTTGTTGCTCCTTGTCATAACATCTGCCGAAACTCAGAAGAGTTTGGCTTTATCATTTTGTAACTCCCCATCAAGTACTTACAGACTACTATGAAATCATCTTAGCTCCCTCCTTGCCAGGCTAAACAAGCCCAATTTCCTCAGCAGCTCTTCATAGGTCACTTGCTCTTTGTACCTCACAATTTTTTAAACGTTTAAAGCCAGGTTGGAAGGTGCTTTGGGCAATCTGGTCCAGTGGAAGGTGTCCCTGTTCATGGCAGCAGGGTTGAAACTAGACGAGCTTTAACGTTGCTTCCAACCCAAAACCATTCTATGAGTATAGACTCATAGATTCTATTTCTAACCTTCCATTGTGTACCTGTTAGTTAGCCAACTTCTGCAAATCTATGGATATAAACTGCTGAGACGTACAGGATCCACCTTCCAGACCAGCCACCCTGATTCAGTAATTCTCAAGTTTTGAGAACTGTGTTTAGATTCCCCACCCTTAGAGATTGCAGAAAAGCTTTTGATACAGGAAACACAGTAGGAACTAGAGCAGACTGCTTCAAATATTCCAGCCACGTCTTTTGTCTGTTCCATGCTGGTTTGAAGCACTCAAGATCATGATGCTGCCAGGTACTTCCTTTCAGTGACAGGGCAGCTTTCTAATTCCCACTTTGTTTGTTAATGGTATTATTAACTCTGAAGGACAGAGATCCTGAATGCAAAATCCCAGGCTTGGAGTGGTCAGTGGGGAAGGGATTTAACATTCTTTCCTGTTTGTCTTGGCCGCTTAAAAGTATAGACATGTGTCTCTGGTTGGGCTGCTTTGTCCACAACCCCCCCAAGTGGCAGGAGAGATGAGAAGGATGTAGGGTCACAGCTCTGCCTTTGTCTGTGCTCAGCTGAGAAGGCCTGTTTCTTCAGGGGTCTGCCCTCCCACAGTCTTTTATGTTCTGGGAGCTGGGGAGGATATTATTCATTGGGCATGTTGTCCCCAGGACCACCCAGCTTTTAGCCACCCCCAGTGTACTGCAACCTCACAGCAAGACTTCTGGGCAAGTCTGCTGCTGAACTCACTTTGCCACAACAGTGTTTATGTGGGTCCGCACAAGTCCCAAATACTGATCAATCTGTGCCTGCAAAGAGCAAAGGGAAACCAAGTCAATCAGGAATCAAGAAGGCAGAACCACCCATTCATGTGAACTATGCCAAACTGATAGACTTACCTGATACTTGTCATATACAACAGGGAGAGTAAACATAGACACCACAGCTGAGGAGAAAAAGAGCACACTGTTATATTCCTGTTGATCAGATTCCTCCAGAGAAGAGACCTACTTCAGTGACAAACACACATCATGCCACTTGGTCAGCTGATCCACTAGGGATCTATGTGTTAGAAGCAAACTAGGGATCTATGTGTTAGAAGCAAACTTTGCTCCAAAAACGTAATTTCCCATTGCTCTAGTAGGTGCAAAACCATAAACCACAAATTAGTTCTAGTAGGAACAATGTAATAGGGATAATGTATTATTTACCAGGAAGGGAAAAATAAGTTGATGGTTTAACTGTGAGGAAGGCACAGTGAGGACAGGCTGTTTTGCCTAAGTGGAACTCGTGAGGGAGTTAAAGTTAAAAATAGATTTTAAAAGAAATGCTGCTTTTACCCATTATCAGAAGAGTCAGGCCATTGAAGAGGGCTCCCACATAAGTCAGCAGCCACATTAGTACTGCAAACTAAATTAAAGATGGATCATTACATCACCTTCAGTGTCAGCATCCAAAGAAATTAGTTCCCTTAACTAGCTAACATAAGAGTACATTAGCCTTTTTAAATGTGTAATGGGAGTAATTAAGTAAGACACATTAGGAACTAGGTACTTTTACTGGGTGTATAAACCCCATTCTCCATTCTGCTGTCCACTGCTTCTCACCCTCTCAGCTGAGCTTTCATGTATGTTTAGGGCTTAATTGAATACATTCAGGACTGTGCACTGAGCATGACATAGGCAGATTTTGACGATGGCAGGGATCATCCCATACAGGTTAGTCACAGCCCAACAATGATGAATCCAGTGACTGAAAACTCTTGAGGCTGGGAGATGGGTACATTTTAATAGAAATCTTTAGAGCCTAGCCTATACCTCCTCTCTTAATGATCTTTCCTTTGCTCTAAAGAACACCTACTTGGGGTGTAAGGCTGAAAATAAATAATTATTTCAGAAGGAAGGGAAAGAAGACCCAGAGCAGGAAATGCTGCCATCAGAGGAAATCCAGATTACCAGAGATATTAACACACTATTTTGTGGCAAAGTAATACAAAGCGTAACACAGAGATGCCTCTAGAACTGCAGTGTGGCTAAGCTGGTTCTTTTATAACTCCTGTATTGCATATCAATAAGTTCAAATGCAGACTGCCAAACCTCTAAACTGTGGAAGCAAGCAACCTGGAAGTTAATAAGGAGAGCAACTTTTACATTTGGAGCTACACAAACCTAGATTTTATGACAACATGATCAACATGGGAAGCAGAACTTCGAAATGTAGATTGATCCTCTAGAGAAGGGTTAAAAATGTTTAAAGCAATCTTACTTTTAAAGAATCCACGAGGTCCTGAACAAGAAACAGTCTCCTCAGCTCTTTGACTGTGCTGTTGACGTATAGCTGGAGACAGTCTGTGTATTTCTGAATCTGGTCCTGTGAAAGATTCATTTCCATCTCCAAGTAGGCTCTGCCAGAAACACAGGTCCAGTTACAAACACAGGCAGGTTCACCCGTCATCCACACTTGTGACTGTCTACCCCATCACTCCTTCCTCCTCAGACCACATGTTTTCATGCTGAAGCAACATGTTCCCTTTCCTGTAGGCACAGAGCCACCAGCACACATTGTCTTCACCTTGCATGACCCACCTCACTGGGCAATTGCGGGCTGCACTGTGGCTGTTTGCCTCCAGCCTTGTCCTGTCCCCACACAGAGCCTGGTCTTAAGGGGATCTCTCTTTAATCCACCCAAAGGGAGATTCAAATCCTCACTGGATGGAGGTTCCCCACAAAGTTCTGTGCAACAGTGCTGTGGCAGCCTTTGGAGGAACAAAAGCTGCTGTCTGGCCATGTATCACCTTTGGCAGCAATGCACCTTCTATCTCCTCCATCCTCTCCCTGCCCTGCACCTCCCTCTGAGCTATGCCCATGTCATGAGTCACATCTTAGACCTGAACCAAGTGAAATAGAAGGACTAGCGCCCTAACAAGACTCTTTTTTCAAACCAGTTCCATGACCTGGTTTACCAACTTGTTGGCAGGGAGGAGAAAGCATTGGTGCTTTCTTGGAGCAAACCACCCAGGCCCTGCAGAGCATGGGGAGGGCATTGACACTGGCACCAGCACCACCACCAAGGGTAATGGATTGCCACATCACAGCCAAGCACTGCTGGAGAAAAGATATAGTTTTCCTCTATGCCAAATATACTCCTGCTTGCAGAGATATTGTATTACCATTAGCTGTAATTAAACTATTTTTCTATGTTGCTGAAAATATTATGGATCTTTTGAATTTCAAAAAAAAAAAAAA
>NDXB01019957.1:3572-80032 GCA_002631895.1 Agapornis roseicollis | reverse complement strand
AAAATTATGAATCTTTTTAATTTAAAAAAAAAAAAAAAAAAAACAACAAAAGAATTCCCATGTCTCAGAGGACTATGGGTTTCATGTTGTTTGTTTTCCGCCCAGGATATGAGCCAATACATCCTTACAGCTGTTGAGAAACTGGACAACAGAAACAAATATTTTCCCTGTTTTCATCAAGAAAAGAATTTTATCCATTATTAAAGCAGCAGGTAAAGAAACTTGAATTGCCAGTGGGAATCGATCCTTTGCAAGGTAAGTGGCCCCTGGGCATGCCTTCAAAGCACTCACTTGAAGGGGTGGCCCTCATCCGTCTTCTGCACAGCCTGTAGGACCGACTTGTAGATTCTGAAGCTAATGGTGGCTGAAAGGCCGGCAAGGGCCAGATAGGCCACAACACTGACGACGCTGAACTGGGTCAGGGAGAAGAGCAGCAGCAGGAGGCTGCCGAAGACGATCCCTGTCTGCTTGATGTCACGCCAGTACAACAGGTCGATAGCTGGAGAGAGAAGACCAATATGTTAAAGGCAGGAGCTAGAATAGCAGGATGGCCACCACAGCCACTGCGATGCTCAGAGTCTTTGCAGAAGAGTAAAGGAAGGAGTGATGCTCCTGCTAACATCATCATCAACAGGAACTCCTCAACAGAAGCAGTGACGTGAGTTCTGCAATATGCTGAGGAAACTACAAGCCATGACCTACTTCAAATCCTTGTATTTCATGTATCTGTGTTTTGGTTAGATAAGACGGATGGATACCTCCAACCACAGTGCAGTGGGTCTTTTACAGCAGCAAGGTAAATGCAAGCATGGGGTTGTGCTGTTGATAGGATTCAATGGAAGTTTTCAACCTAGCTTGCATTTCCTTACTCTGTGTTGTGGTTTCAGCCCAGACCTAAGTCAGCCACGGAGCCCTCTCACTCACTCCCCCCCCTTTCTCTTTCCTGCCCCCTCCCCGCCTTGGCTCCTGAAGGATGGGGAGGAGAATCGAAAGAATGTAACTCCCATGGGCTGAAATAAGAACAGCCCAGTAACTAAGGGATAACACAAACCACTGCTGCTACCACCAATAATAATAATGATGATGATGACAGCTTGGCTTTGCTAACAAAGATTTGGGAAGGGCTTTACCCACGCTTACTATAAGCACGATGAGGACTACAACGGCAATGTGGGATAGGCAAATCTGGCTGGAAAAAAGGCTGCTTGGACATTCAGGATGTTTCTCAACAAGACTGTCATCTCCTGGGTCAATCTCAAGCAACCAGTGCCCTGAACTGCCTGCATGCAAGGTTGGGTTCGCGGCTTCCAGTGCACCTTATCACCTCCCATTTCATCCCTCACCTGTCCCTACAGGGTTTTGCAAGTGTGGGCAAACCCTTTGGGTCTGCACAATGGATTTTTTAGGTGAGGCACAGTGTGCAAGAAACTGGCCCCACTCTTTACACCTGCGGTTTATCTGCCAGGGCCTAGCAAGCTTGGATGGTGACAGCAATGTCCTCAGGTCGTAGGTTTGGTTAGAGTGTCCTTCTCTTAAATGGAAGGTCTTACAGAGCTAGACGAACTCCATCATCGCGCTTGCGGTGGGCGTGGGGGAAACCCTTCCTGGGTCACTGTTTGCGAAGCCAAGCCATCATCAATCAACCCTGCCCACTAGCCTTTGGGCAACCATCCTAGGAGGAGGAAAACTAACTTCACCAATAATAATAATGATAAGGGAAATAACAAGGGGAGAGAATACAACCACTCACCACCCACTGACCAATGCCCAGCCTGATCTAGCCCTTCCCTGTAACTGCCCCCCAGTTTATACAGTGGGCATGATGTGCTATGGTATGGAATACCTCTTTGACTACTGTGGGTCAGGTGTCCTGTCTCTGCTTCCTCCCAGCTTCCCCTCCTCCCTGGCAGAGCATAAGACTCACAAAGTCCTTGATCAGGGTAAACGTTGCTGAGCAACAACCAAAAACATCAGTGTTACCAGCGTTCTTCTCAGGCTGAGAGTCAAAAACACAGCACTGCACAGCTACTAAGACTGAGAAAAATGACTGCTACTGCTGAACCCAGGACACTCTGGGAACTCTGAATTGGTTTTATTATGTCACCAGTCCAAATGCTTGGTCAAAGCATTTTCAGTTTTTGGTTGTTGATAAATGAGTGCGAAAATATGGGGTTAGTCACAATAAAGCACTTTCCCAATCAAACTTTTGACAACGTGGTTTGGTTATTTCATTAGTTTTGAGAAAGGAAAAGACTCCTGGTTTTACCACTGCTTAATAGTTACACAGTAGGAAGGCACATTTTTCAGATGGGGCCTTAAAATACAGAATAAATCCCTTTTGCTGCTCAAATCCAACCACCTCAGAAATATATATATAAAAATATATAAAGCTTTCTGTTTGTGAGATAACTTCCCTTGTGTTTAGGTCCATGGGAGGTGGTAGTTAGAAGAAAGCAAGCGCAGAAAACCATGTTCAACTAATACATTTTTACATTTAAAAGCAGATAATAATGACACTGTTTTTCACCCAGTTTGTATAGTTATTCCAGCCCCTTTAGTAAACCATCTTACCATCAAGAATAGCCACTATAAAAGCAAAATTTTATAAAATGATTGATGAAAATACAGCCCACAAAGGGGAATTTGATTTCTGTACATCCGCACCCTGTTTCTGAGAGGCCTCTTCATGCAGCCAAAGGACATGCTCATGACAATCTAAACAAATCAGCTTTACTTTCACACACTGCACAAGTCCTCATGAACAGCTTGAACACACCACCAGCCAAACAGATTTCATGGATGCCACTTCTCAAATCATTCTGAACAAAGAATAAATTCAGGAAAATTGCAATCTGTCAAAAAAACCACCAACCCACAAATACAGAAAGAAACAAGATTAATCCAGCCTAGTAGTTCATCTAATCTCCAAAACCTGTGAGTCACCATGGCATGTTTGCCTTTAGTCAATGAGCTATATTACTCATTACTATCACACATTTAGCATTGCTCTTCAAATGGGCTTGAATGCAGAAATCGCTATTACCAAGCTCTTTTCTCTTCATGAAATATTCCACTATATTCTCCATCAATGTACACAATACCTCTTCCATATTTTTAAGCGCCAGCCTTCAGCACTGAACCTGTGATCACAGCATGCACGTAAGAGCTGCATGGAAGGCAAGGGATGGGGGACCTTAGTGGCATATGCTGGGGTCCTGGGTGCTGACTTTACAGATCGGGGACCAGGCCAAAGTCTTTCCACATATATGCCCAGGCTTCCTTCCTACAGAAACCCAGGGTCAGGGACTAGGGAATGCTCTGAAAATGCAGTTGCAGCATGATCAGAGCACACACCTATGTCAGGGAATTTGGCAGCATCACAAACTGCGTACAGTGGCAGGGTGCTGGAGTATGCAACTCACAAACCATCCTTACAAAATGGCATCTAGTACACAAGTATGCAGGTTTTACCATTTTTCATACTCTCTTTCAGTCAAGGCACTGCGAAACTCTGCAGCACAGCATAGCAACTGGGGTGCTTTTACCAGCAAGCATTTTGACAGGCAGTATTCTTCACAGCCCAGTCATTTTTGCACTTAAAAATTTCTCTGTCAGAGGATGATATTGGAAATTTGTACAAATCTCACTTTTTAATTACCTGAATTTTATACCACACAATACCTTCACATTAAATGAAATAAGCACAGGTGAGCTCATGCAGGATGTTGCACTTGGAACATCATCTTCTGTTGAAAGAAAAATGCCACATACCAGGCGAAAACACTATGTGGGACACAGGTAATAGGCAAACAAATGAGAACTGAGCCAGAAAGTACAAAAGACAACTTACATAGACTTCCCTAAGACAATTCCAACTGATGATAAGACCCAAAGTGAGCAATTAAGACCCCTCTCATTCCTTTGAGGATCTTCCACCTCATATTCCTGCAGACTGGAAGTGGGCTGTATTCTCATGCAGAAAGATGCCAAACTGCATTTTCCCATTTGGCATTCCACATGGAAGATGCTGAATGACTCAAGACTGACTTGACCAAGTGTGTGTATGTCCTGAAATATGTCCCTTTCTGCTATGAAATGACTGGGGTATTTACTAAGCTGTATCAGGCGAGGAAAGGCTTCTCACAACTCAGAGTGAGATGGACAGAGGCCAAATGACACAGTTCTGGGGATACCTGCATGCACGAGAGAGGAGACAAAAAGGCAGCTGGCCTCTTTCACCAGCCAAATGAGACCTGGGAGAAAGTGATCTTTCTTTAACACCTGAGGCAAATATTCCCATGTGCATAGAAAAAATATGTACCAACTGCTAGGTGGAAAATCTCAGTACAGAGGAAGGAGATATAAGTTGAATGATTTTTATGTGGCTGTTCAGCTGCCCAGGTCCAGCCTGGGAATACACACACACACTCACACCCTGCAGGCTACAGTAGGTCAAGTTAGGATTTTCAAGGGCAGGAATCAAATCCGCCTTTTCCTTGCCTCCCCTGCAGGGATGGGGAGCTGTGGCACTGCTGCCATGTCCAGCTGTTCAGGCAAGATTTGCCACTCCTTCAGCCATTCCTCCTCTTCCCCTTAGGGAGAAGGGTGTGAGTCAAACCACCTTGCAAAAGGCAGTGTGAGAGAGAGATGAACCTCATGGTTCCTTGTGCAGGGAAAGGGGAGAAGGAGCATTCAGAGCTAGAAATCAGTGGAGACTTCTGGGGTACAGCCGTGGTCCCTGGGCTTCCTTGGAGGAAGCACTATTTTTGTTTTGGCTGACAGTCCTCAGGGATTTGAGCTGAATCAGTTCCCCTGATTTACGAATTTTATGAATTTAGATGCTGCTGAAAACACCTGAGCTATGTGCCAGAGGTATGTTTGCTCCTTTAGTTGCAGCTGCAGTCACTTCACTGGGTGTAGAACCCCCTAGCTGGTATCCTTTGCCTGGCTTCCTCAGGTTGCCATTTTCTTCTGTAATTACTTTATACAATAACAAAAGTACCTGTCACATCAGTGTCTTGTCTTGTAAATAGATACCAAGGGGCAAAGGAATGATGCCAGGCTGGATGGGGTTTTCAGCAACCTGGTCTAGTGGGAGGTCCCTGCCCATGGCTGGGGGCTGGAACTAGATGGTCTTTAAGGTCCTTTTGAACCCAAACTGTTCTATGATTCCATGACTCCATGAAATTTGCTCCTTCACCACCACGTGAACCAAGAAGTGGGTGCATCACCCTCTCCATACCATTTTTTTAGTATTATTCTTATTCTGAATGGGATGAGGTTGTTCATCGTATTTACGTGTCCCCATTGAATTTCATCTCATCCTATATTCATATAAAACTGCTTAAGATAGCTAAAAACTCCCTTAAACACTTCCTGACCCCTCAGATTTACTGCCCTAACAGGTCATAGAATAAAAGGTCCTAGTGGTGAAGGGTCCTGCAAGCTCTGGGCATGTCGCAGACATGGCGTATGTGTGTGAGTGTGTCTGCATGCACTGCGCAGACCTGACTACAATGGCATGATTCTGAGCAATGCATGCTGAATATGCATGAAGCAGGAGGCTGGTGCCACGTGAGCCTGTCGATATGTGATGTGCATACAGTTGGACAGTGGGTCAATCTGTCTGACTAAGCAAGATACACTGCTGAGAACCAAAATGCCAACTTTAAACCACCTCAGATTTGCAGCTAGGATTTGCAAACAGGGTTTGGAAAACGAGAACTGAAATCAGCCTTGGTTCCTGGCGGTTTGGATTCCTTCTGGTTTAAAAATCACAACTGTAAAATCCAGACCATGCCCATTAACATGCAGAAGCTGTTGAGCTCTAGCTTGCCATGATCTCCCTTTAGCCTACTGGAAGGAGAGAAGCAGTGTCGGTCACTGCACTCTTTCCAGTACAACACACCAGAGCCCTGGCTCATTTGTGGAGGTATAAAAGGACTCTGGGTTTTGCCAGAACTGCCTCAGGCTCAAAAGTATTTGTGTGTAGTAAGGAGGATTTGCCAGACATCTCTAAGACAGCAGTGCTGCAGGTCACTGCAACTGCCTTTGAAGAATTTTTCTAGAGAAGCATGTCCCATGAGCTATTTATCTGAAAGCATCGCCTCCCATGTTTTTTAAATGACAGCAGAACTTGTAAAATGCTACTCAAATAGCCTTTGATTTGAAAGAAAAAGTTTTCAAGGATGCCAAATCAGCACCTCAGCTATACTTAATGATATAACTTTATCTCATTAAACTAATGAGTCCTCCATCTGGGGCCAACACCCAGACTAAATGATGCACAAAGGTAAACTCTACAATACAAGCAACCATTTGCTAATATGAGTAGCTGATAAGTACCCATATTTGTGATGGAAGCTAAAACTAACCTCACAAATGTAAGTAACAGCAGCAGCAGCACACAATGCTTGTGTCAGCCAGGAACTGCTCCTGAGTACAGTGCCTGGAAGATCTCCCAGCTCTCAACAGGCTCTCAGCAGAAAATATTTCTGCTCATCAATATTCGACATCAAAAAAGCCAGAAGACAGACCTGAGGGGCTAGAAAGGGCAGTGCTGGAGGTAAGGGCTGAACAAGTTGAGGCAGCCAAAGTGGACTAAGTAGTGGTGCTCCTGAATCCATTCTCCCTGGGAGCTGGAGGAAACATAAGGACGGGGCTCTGGTGGTTTACATGGAGATGTCAGAGGGAGAATAGAGGATTCAGACTAACCTGTAAACAAAATGTCCGCATACCTTCATACTCCTGCACGGTTATGTTTTTGAAAAATATTTCTGAAACAGAAATAGGAATCTTTCCATTCCATGCCTCAAAGAAAGCATTTTAAAATAAAAATTAATGAAGATCAATGGAGCACAGACTGGACAATTCACATCTTTCACAGCTTCTCCCTCCCTGCCTCTGAAAACCTGTTCTTTCCTTCTTACCATGCAAGTTTTTCCTCTACTGGAGTATGAAAAATGAACATTCATCAAGAGCACTTACATGGAAGCTATTACAAAAAGTGTGTGCAAACCCCTTGTATCCAGCCTTAAATGAGGTGCTTGCAGCTTGATGATTGAATGAAAGGTTATATGCTCTTCTTCAAACAGTTATTAGCATACTAATAACACCTTTGGATGTGGGCAAGCTGCCTTCCACATAATGGAGTTCCTACTGGGCCTCTGTAGGAGGTAACATCAATTGGTTGTACAGCTTAATTCCCTATGTAATATTAGTAGTAACTAGAAGTGAGGAAAACCTACACACAGTGTTTAATTCTGTATACAGATACAGTATAGTATTATGATTCCATAAATATAAATGACTTCATAAGGCATATCTCAGACTGCTGGAATTGAAAAGATCAGGAAACATATTTTAAGAAGGGCAATCTTCTTTATAGCATTTTCACAATAATATTTGACAGAAATGCAACAAAGCTGTAAGTCTTTGAATAGGCTCACACTCAAAGAAATTCCAGTTTGCAGCTTTAACCACAAGCTGCAGGACCAGGCTTTCCCTCTTCTCACCAGTGAAGGATCCAATGTGGTCATTGCTCTGCTCTCCTACAACAGATCTGATTCCAATACAATACAGATGGATACACCATCTAATGAGCAGTCTGGTGCCTTCAGGAGACTGCTGTGATTAACAGCACAGCCAAGACAAAATATCTGTGCTGCTTCAAGAGGCTTCTCTCCTTATCATTTATCTCTAGCCTTGAGGGATCTCGCTATATTTCTAACTCTTGTACACACTTTGTTCATTAACCTCCTTGTCCTCAGCTCAGCTTTATACCTTTATCATCCACCTGCCCAAAGACTCAACTTGAAAGCTCAGACATTCTTGCTCCCCAGACTCTGATGAGAGGAGACCTGGAGCACGAACAGGATCAGGGAAAAGTCTATATATAGGATGAACTCTGCATTATATCCTATTCCACCTGCAGGATTAAAATGTGAACAAAAAAGTATTGATTGACTGAGGAATCAAAGTGGGCATGGGTTGCAGTAAAAAGAGGATTGGCAATAAAAAAAAAAAATCAGCCCTACAACCATGCTGCAAACAAGACTATTGCATTATTGTGGTTATTATAATTCTCACAAGAAGATGCCTTAAGACCAGGATTTAATAGTGCAGCAGGACAGAGCCTCCTTCACACACCTCTTGCTCATCAAATGATATCACTACCTGCCTTGGCCATTTCCTGTGAAGGATGTGATTGCTGTCACCTTAAGTGAGCAAAAATCAAAGAGACCAAGCAGATGCTGTGAATGCAGTCTCTGAATACATATAATGCTATGGAAATGTTCAGATGTTCCTGAGATGCTCCTGGATCAAAATAACAGATTTGGACCCTTCCTAACTATAGCCAAACATTTGAAAATATGCAGATTTTCAAAATGAATGGCTCAGAACTACGTTGCTTCTGAACATTAAATATGACATGAAGAGAATATCCCTTCTTATATCAAAAAAGCCTCACCAAACCTTACTTCCCAGAGACTTAATGAAAGCAAAAGCAGCCTTCCAATGTTGCCTTCAACTACCGCCCCATCATCACCCCCTTGCTAGAGTTTAAATGACTCTAAAAAATGAAAAACAAATCTGAAAGTGGAAAAAAAAAAGACAAATTTAATTCAAATTTCACAGGAAATCAACTGCAAAATTAGGGAGTCAATTCCTCATAAATTAGTGTACTTTTGTGAATATTAGCTGAATTGGTTACATCAGGTTATGGCTTGGTTCCAAGCCATATCTCTACCGAAGTCCAACATAAGAACCAACCACTGGGACAAACCTTTACATGCCAAAACGAGGGACTGCTCATCTGAACAAGACATGTGGATCCCAGCTGAGAGTTCAGCCCACAGTATTTTCTGGAAAATACTCAACGTATTGGCTAAAGGTATATTCTCATGCTAATAGCTGTAATTAGACTACAGAACTGTCAATAAGATTATAGACTAATAGCATGCATCAATATTATTGCCATTGAACCTCTTTATCAGTCCGAAAGTGGGGAATGTTGCCATGAATAGTTGGTGTAGTTTCTCAGCACTCTACAGAAATCAATTGATATATCAGTCAAGGATACATCAACTGACACCAAGCCAATCTAGACAATCAGCAAGGAAGCTAGTTGTCTAGAAACAGCTGCCAGGAAAATGTCACTCAGTAACTCCAGTCCCAGTGGAGTTATGTCATGTAGATGGATTTGGTGAAGTCTGCAGTCCTTTCCCACATTAAGTTACAAATATAATGTGGGTAATATATAGTATCATTTCTATGAACAGTTCACAGGCCTTTTTCTCTGCATCTTACAGATTTTCTTTTTAGTAAGTTTTGTGGGAGGTTGAAGCTGCAGGAACAAGCATATCACTTAGGACCACCCAAGAGCTGGCATGTAGAAGAAACAGTAGAAGAGGGAATACTCATGGGGAACCAGTGCACTGTCCTCAAATAGCTTCACCAAATTGGGGTGCAAAGACCTTCCTAATCTTCCTACTCTCCAGTCAGGTGTGGGGATGAGTCCCGCCAAGCTGGAACAAGTCTCTGGGGAAGGCAACAGACTCCACCACCTGAACCTGAAGGCACACCTCATCTAGCAGCTCCCCACTAGAAGCTGTGCACTATGATGCATCACAGCAGCTGGCACTGGCTATAGGTTGTTACACGGAGGCCCACATCGACCAGCGTGCCCAGTTGCTCATGAATTATGCATAACTCCATCCCAGCCTACTTCAAATGCATCACCTTCCAATGTGAAAGATGACTTGGGTGTGGAAGTCTGTTGCAATTCCCCAAAGCTGCTATGAGAACATTTTGAATGAGGCATATGTCCAGCAGGGGCAAATTACTTTCCCATACCCCTGAGGGGTGGTATCATGAGTTACTATTGTTATAATCACTCTGAACCTCCAGGGTGGACAGGTAAAACACACTGCAGTATTTCTAAATCTATGCAGCAGCATCAGTTGCTTCATTTCAAGGAACATAAAAGTGTGTTAATTTAGTGGGCAAAGCCAAGATTTCACCAAATGTCCCTGCAGCTTCTTAAGATCCCCACCCAATTTTACACCAATTATAAGTACTATAAGGTCAAACCACTGATACAGCTAGTGGTAGGCTTGACTGCCTTTAATTAAAACTTATGTTATCCTCAATGTTGTATCTCCATAATTTCAGTAAAAATATGTTCTGTGTTTATTGAGGTTACATCTGCATCTGTTATGTTCACAGACATCTTCCAGAGTTTTCAGAGAGGAATCATAATTCCACTGATAATGAAGCTGGCAAAATTATACAACTCCAGGTTTGCAAGAAACTGATATTCTGGGTTGAGACAGAGACTACATGAATAATAGATACTGAAAGAA
Source organism: Agapornis roseicollis (assembly GCA_002631895.1). Classification (NCBI taxonomy): domain Eukaryota; kingdom Metazoa; phylum Chordata; class Aves; order Psittaciformes; family Psittacidae; genus Agapornis; species Agapornis roseicollis. The sequence continues at coordinate 69,668 of NDXB01019957.1, read as the reverse complement.
CCAATGAATCAAGTCTTCAGGCTTCATTCTTCTGAATTTAAAATTTCTTCTATTTTATCTGGGACCGATCAAAGAATTTTGCCGACAGAAATAATACTCTATGACTATTTCATGTTTGCTGCAGGATCATTTTTGAATCATAAAGCACCACCCAGGAGAAAGAAAAAGATATGCAAATGCTGGGGAAGTGAGGCAAGTGATTTATTTCAGCTGCGTTGACTTTTTCAGGTCTGTTTTTTTTTTCCAAATCAGCGTGGGGCATATTGTGTCATTTAATTTTCAGGAAATCTACCTCAGTTTCAAAAAGGAAAGTACAGAGAGAGAGAAAGCCCACTATTATTATTAATAATTATTGACTAAATAAATAGCAGCGTGCTCTTTGTTATTTCCCTCCTTTTAATTTATGATTTATTTATTTTTTCTGATGAAGAGGGAAAATATTCAGTTTGCTTCTAAATACAGGTGGCTCAGCAACCTGACTCAGCAAATTAATGCTTTTATAAGGATCAGGAAAATATTGAGCCTTTTGGGAAACAAACCAAACAAAAAACCCAAACCCCACCTAACAAGGAAGTTCATCTGCAAAGCTCAGACAAAAAGACCCTGAAGTTTGGTTGTGTCTCTCCCATATAAGCTTAATGAATCACACAATCCTATAGATACCTTATAGATAGAAACTTTATTAAGGTATGGAAAGCCCGAGCTGCTGGAGGCTGGCATTTAACAGGTGCATCTGTTTACTTTCCAGCTACTCATCCTCCTTAAAGAAAAACTCAGGCTATTAACGCAATTATGTGCTAAATTAAGACTGAAAAAATATCACCTCCCCCGAGACAAGCGCCTGTCTGAAAGATCTCCCCCTGCCCTGTGCTCCCTCCCCTCTCCAAAAACACACTTCTGGAAGGTTTTCTGGCTTCACACATTAAGCTGTGCTTACAAAATTACGTCTGCAAGCATCTCGAACCCTCTAATGAGACGATGCTATAGAGTAATCTCTCTCCCAGGGACCCTGTTGAAAGCATCAACATTATGTGCTGCCTATTCAGCATGAACACGTACCTTAAAATTAAAAAAATACACTCGAACAAAGCCTGCCCAAAGCAGACAGCCTCCTGCCTGCAGGATCAGCCGCTAGCTTTTCTCCCTCTAATCTGCCCACCGAGCAGCGTCACAGAGACTGTCTTTTATCAAAACAAAGGCTGGATGCTGGCTGGGAAGTGTGAAGCCGACTAAAAATGGCTGAAAAGCTGTCCAAGGCACCCGGGAAGGTAGCCAGCCCCACCCAGCACAGACACCGACCTGCTCAAAATAAGCTGAAAATAAGCCCAAAAGGGAGATGCTATTGTTCCCCTCACCTCCTCAGCAGCAAGACAACATCATCACAGTATTTTGGCCTGAATGGCTCCGCAGAGTGCTTGAAAGCATAACGAAAGGATTAATTATTTGTTTTTAAGCAATCCTACAGCAAAGTACGAAGCGGGTGGCAGTGCCACGGCTGCCTCGGTACTATCGCACTTCTTGCCGAAGCTGCGTTTTCTTTGTGTCGACGCTAGGCTAAGCCCTCGCTATGGGTGTGTCCACGGGCAGGATGCACCCAGGCGCCCAACGCAACCGCCTCGAACCCTCACGAGCCCGAGCCTGCACAAATTCACCGTCACCCAGCTTTCCTAAAGCCCAAAAGGTATGAAATCATGCCAGAGGCATCCCGATGGAGAGAGTCGGGGATGAGAAATGAAACTGCTAAGGGCAAGGGAGGATGCTTTGAGAATGAGCTGTAAGGTGGGAAGGATGGTCCTGTATCCTAGATGTTTTCAGGGCGAGACAGCTGGAGACGGGAGAAATACATTCACAGAACAGAATTAAGGGCTTTTTTATCTTTCTTCCTTAAATTACCCCCAAATAAAAGCTTCACAGGGAAGGAGAGAAAACGGCATGCAAAGGCCCGCAGGTGAACAATGCAAAAATGGATGGATCCTGCCTTTGCCTCCTCTGACATGCAGTCTTTCTAGCATGCAACACTAGAATAGATATAATACCCTGACATTTCCAGTTGCTCCAAAGACAGTCCATCTTGGTGGAATCGGCACTGGCTTGCATCTCGGAGAGCTGAGGAATTGCTGGTCCTTTCGTCGGAGGCACTGCGTTACCAGTCAGGCATTCCCGAGCATGGGTGGGTTAGCGGGTATCGCTCCCGTCTCCCCGCTCGGCTCCGGACTGATGCTGTAAGCAGCACAGGCGGAGGGGGGAGGGCATATTGTACGCGCTGCGGTCTCCACTGCAGCAAATCAGCAGTGTGATGTGGTTGCCCTAGGGAGCAGGCTCCTTTGAAAAGGGGATGCAGTCCCCTTTCAAATCAAGAGCTTGTGCTTGGCAGCTTAGCCTCCTAAGCCATGGAAATGGTTAAGGCAACCTGACGGCAAAGAAATAAAAACAAATTGGGTGTGGGTGGAAGGGGGGGGGGGGGGAGCAGCGTTTGCTATGTGGCTGTATGGTTGTGACTATTCATGTTCCAGAAATTTCTTGATAGTGATGATTCTGGTGNTTAAGGGAACCCGGAGGGAAAAAAAAAAAAAAAAATTGGGGGGGGGGGGGGGGGGGGGGGGGGGGTGAGCAGCGTTTGCTATGTGGCTGTATGGTTGTGACTATTCATGTTCCAGAAATTTCTTGATAGTGATGATTCTGGTGTTTTCTTGGTTTTTTTGGGTTTTTTTGTGAGGGCCAAATTTCACCCAGCCCCTCTAGGTTTCAATACCCCCTTCTCATCTGCCCATTTCGATGAGGTCAGGGAGCAGGAAGAAGAAAACTAAGGTCAGAATCTGACCCCAACACAGCAACCCCCATTTTTGCTATTTTTGGACAAAACTATTCCAGAAATAGAAGAAAAGAGCAGAGTACCCACACTACCAGGATCACCTTCTCCCCTGCAGATGTGAGTACCTGCAGGCACAGGGTGACCCACATGGCCTCCCAGCCCCTCATGCCAATCCCTGCTACTCCAGGATGCCAAGGTTAGGATGCAGTGTATGGGCACTGTCTCCTCTTGCTGCTCAAAATGCTGCATAAACCAAGATTGTAGATGTAAGAGTGCAGGTAAATGGGACAATTTCGGAAAAAAGCATGTGCTCTCTGTAGTTACTGTGAGCCTACTAACAGCTGAATTGTAACACCAACCTAAATACCCTTACATTGCCCCTGCCTCAGTTTCCCCATCAAGAACCTACTATAAGTAAACTCATAGAGACATCATAATGAAGCAACAGCCTTATGTGGCCAATACTGAGAAAGAAAATTCTTTACATCCACCCAGCCTGTTTGCCTTTTGAGATTTGGGAGTTGCTATTAATCACAAAGAAACTCCCCTGAAAGTCATCCCATTTCACTGAGGACTGCCTGAGATACAGCATATCAGACTTGGTCCAGTCATTGTTGACAAAATTATCCCAGCTGGGAATACAGCTTTGAGGCTGTATTTAATCTTTATGAAATCTGCTGCTTTATGAAACTATTTTACTTTAGCCATGTTACACTGATTTTAGGTTTTTCATATGGAAACAGATACCAGCACAGGCACAGTGGGTCATGTACACTTCATCATGGAGAACAGAGTTTAAACATTTCTGCTCTTTTAGATCCAAAACCAGTCTTCAATACCTGAATTAACAGAGATCTCCAACTGGCAGTAATAGGTCACTTATCTTTCCCTCAGGTAACTCATCTCATAGAAGAAAGCCAAAATTTAAGGAGAGATTAACCTTTACCTAGGAAACTCTGCTGGGATTACAGAGGCCAACAGCCATTGTTCATAGAATCATCATGCACATGAAATTCCTAAACCCTGGAGTCTCTAAAAAAAAAAGCTGAAGAGACCTCAAACTTAGTGCATCAGTGGAACTTGTGGCTATTTATCACATACCACCAGCAATGCATCAGTGAGAAGACTCAGAATCTCTGCTTAGTCTCACTGTAACCAACATTTTGAAGTCAGGTATAAAAGACAAATTTCTTTGGACAGATGAGTGGTCCATCTACATTTAACCTCCCAGTGTTGTATGAACCAGTGATGATGTCTCTTTTCCTTCATTGCTAGTTGGGATTTGTCTTGCCCCTCATCTCTAACTCCTTCCTCAGGCAGTCAAAATAAATCATACTATCAGTTTGCCTGCTTTAATTCTTACTTCCCTTTGGAAAAGTGCTATTTTAATTAATGGGAAAGAACGTCTTCCAGTGTGCACTCACTTATCCCAAGAGCCAAGTTAGATGAGGAACAGAGGCAGAGCCTGGCATTAGCACTGTACATGTGTCTACAGAGATGTGCCAAAAGGTTTAACAAATCCCAATCAGCACTGGGTGGATCCAAGACTAAAATGGCAATTAGTAAAATATGCATTTCCACAATGAGAATTTAAATTATGCATTCAGTAAGTAGTGAGCCAGAAGTAGGACTAACGGGTGCGCCATCAACAGACAGAGGGTGAAAACTGGGTGAAAACTACTTCTTTGTAACAGAAATAAACAAGGACAACTAGACATTGACTGAGCAGACTGGAAAGTACAAAAAATAAACATAGCACTGCCTGGATCTTAAAAAGGTTAACAATGCACAGGTCAGAGATCTTAGCATCAATCGCTGCATACTGAAATTTTGGAGGAGAGTTTTTCTGTGATCATGAATAGAAGTAAGATTAAAAGCAGTAAGTGGAATTTACTTCCTTTCAGAGCACTGTCCATGGGAAGCCTCTTTCTGCAGGATGTTACTGAAATGGTTACAGATCTTAAGATGTCTTACTGAGGTCATCTAAAGCTCAGTGTGTATGGCACAGCCACAAGCCAAGCGGGCTCATCAGTATTTGACTGTTAAGTAGCTCTGCTGGAAATAATGACCCCTGTATGTAGGATGTGTGGGGTAAGGACTCAGCCAAATAAAGCTACCTGTTTGCTTTCAGCCCATCCTAACCTTCCTTCAAGGAAAACCTCTGACCACATTAACATGAGTAGGGTGTTGCTGTCTGCCTCATTCCTTTCCATATTATTGTAGCCCTACATCCCAACTAGATCTCCAACCCTACCTTGCTTCCCCTTTGAAAATCCTCCCACTTCCACAGTGATCCAGCCTGCCTGTGCACTGCTGATGAGCTCTGATGAGGTCAGAGTTAGCAACATTTAAGTTTTTTTAGGTAAATATATTTGAATTGACATAACAGTCCATAAGAGCTCAGAAGTACCCACTGTTCTACCAGGCAAAGACTCACACATGTCCCTAAACTTCAGGGTTGTCCCTTAATCCTGCTAGAGTATAGGGTGGAAATAAGCATTGGTTTCAAAGAATATTTAATGTTAACGAATTCAAAGATAGAGCTGAAACCATCACAAGTTCTGTTCTAAGAGAAGTGACTTTGAGAACACTTTGGACTGATTGTGTTTTTCAGAACAGCTCTCTGCATCACTCCGCGTCAATGCATTGTGGGACACATTGAGGGCAGCGCCAGATCTGCAGCATGGTGCTGCATGATCCTGACATTTATCACTTCAGAACAATAGCATTAAAGGAGATAATTGGGTTTTTCTTCTACGTTAATTTGTTCTTAGCATTAGCAACAAAAATAGGGGGGATGTTATTTTAAAAGACATTAATATGTCCCAAAGCTCTAAAGAGCAATGGGAAATATTTGCCTGAGTCCTCCACACCAAGGGCAGCCAGCAATTACATTTTTGTGAGGAGTCTGTCAATAGCAGAGGGATGGGCCAGATCCTGGCTCTGTTCTCATTCTTTCTACTGTTTTGCATCTGTTCTTGCACGTCTTCTGGGCTGCAGAATTGCTCAGAGGTAGAGCGGGTGAAAAGGTCATGAGCTGGGAGATGGGATGGCTATTTCAGGTCCATGGCTGTTCACGATATAGGGGGCACACAGACAGCTCTGTCCTTGTTGTCTTTTGCCCAGGTCTTTGGTATTTTCTCTCAGGAAATGCAACACGGTGATAAATACATTATTTTTTTTTTTCCCCTCAGGTCTTTAGACCACAGAAGAAATCAATAAACTGGTAAAAGGGACAATAAGGTCTTAAACTGGTGCTGAAAAAGTCTTGAGCCAAATACTCATAACAAAAGAAGCCCCGTGTCTCAGCACATCACATAATGTTCCAGCTTTCCTGCAATTTCTTTTAGAAGCCATTAAATGCCTGAGTTTATGAGGGATTTTTTAAATCATCAATCAAAATACTTGGGTTGTTTACAAGGACAAGAAGCGTGTTTAGAGATGTGTTGCTAAGCTTCTGCTCTGCTGTTTCGGCTTCGCTTTCTGCTCAGCAGTGTTCTTTATGCCCATCTTTGCTCAATTTCTGAGGTTATTATAAGGTCTTCTGCAACAACCATGTGACATGAGTCAAATGAGTGGGTGAAAGCATCAGGTGAGACACTTTGCATTTGCTTCCCTCCTTGGAAATGAGGTGGCCTTTCTTTGTATCCTAGTAAATGAGCCTGTGGGGGATAGTCCTCAGGTTTGGCACTATTGGTAAGAAAGAATTTTCCATTTTGGTTTTTGAACCACTGATGTGCAGTCCCTTGGCAAACCTGGCATGTATCCTCTTCACCAGACATCCCAGAGGTAGCTGGCACTTCTGCAGTGCCATTTCAGCTCACTGACTACTGCAGACAGCAGCACATCTAATACATAAGAATCAGTTTTGATTTATTCCTGGTTCTTCAGCAGTGGATCATTTCTCTTGGTCCTTTAATGTTATTTTTTGAACCATGAGTATCATAGAAATGAAGGCTCTACTCCTGCAGTTAATCAAGAAAAGTCTTTTGATTCTTTCTAGTGGGACCACTTTTCTCAGTTGCTAGGAAGCTTAAAATTGGGTGTTTCTCTCCTTGGGGGGGGAGAGGGGGTAGTTGGTACATCTTCCTTGCTCTGTTGACATTTGATCAGTGAAGCTGTTGAGACCCTTAAACTGTGTCTGACCTACTGCATTCCCCCACTGCAGATGGCTTTTCTGGCACTTGCAGCCTATCCCCATTTTTCAAGCCTGCCACTTTTATGCCTGTGCTGCTAAATTTTTCTCTCTTACAGCATTGCTGGTGCTGCAGCTGGCATTATTAATTCCATTTCATTAACCAATCTTCCTAATGGACTGGAAGACAAAAGAGAAGACAGTCTTGAGACAACAGTGTGGCTGGGCCTCAGGAGATCTAAGTTTAGTCCTCCTGCTTGCCACAGGGAATCATCTTGCTTAGGTCTCTGGGTCTGCTTGGTCTATTTAAATTTGGGGCATCATCTGCTTTTAAAGCTTTATTTCTGCAGCAGCCAGCCCAAGAATCTGCTGCTCTAGCAAAGGAGCCTCACCATTTTCACAATACAACTTGCAGGCTGCTGTTCCTGGCTCTAGTTCTTGGACCAGAAGAGAGCAAATAAGATGGTAAAGATGAATTAGGATTGCATTGCTCTTGGAAATGGTGAAATCCTGCCTGGTGCTCTGCAAGGATGCTGGAGGGCAGAGAAGCCCCCTCTTTGGCAAGCACACCCAGAAGAAGTGAAGAAGACACACTTTTATTAGATTCTCAAAGCAAGGTCTGGCAGCCAGTGATTGAGCTGAGGAAACGAGGCCTGGGCTTTGCCTTATGGGTGTGCCACAAGCCAACAGGGACCCCATCCCTGCCTGAGCAAGGTCCTGTGCTGGGAGCAGAAGAAGGGGCCCTGGAGCAACCCATCTCACTGCACTGCAGGCACCCTGCAGGACAGGCACAGCCCCTCTGAGCTGCTCTGCTGGCAGGAAGAGGCAATAGGAGGCAGAAATAAGAGCTCGAGCAGGGTCCATACCGGTGCAAGCCCACAAGCACACTGCATAGGGGTGCGCAGAGAGAGCCATGCAGGCAGCCCTGCTGTGAGCCCAGGCAAAGTGCCACACCAAGGCAGCTCTGCTGCGCAGCAACACCAGGCAGATCCTGCCTGGTCAAGTCCTGCCTGTGCTCCTCCATACATCCAGGTTTAGGGCTGAGGCAGGTCTGGTGCAGGAAAGATGTGCTCTCACAAATGCCTGAAGCCTTGCTTACAGTTTACAGCTGCCACCCCTCACTCCTATCCTATCGGGTTCAGGCCCAAGTTTTGAATCTCCAGGTGCTGATTCAGGGGCTAGGATGCTCTGTCCAAATTGCAGCTATAAATTGTGCAAATGTGCCTGCAAATTAAACCAACAGCCTGCAGGCAGAGGCTCAGAAGACTGAGGTTTCATTTGCAGCAGTGCCACAAGCCCTTAATTCAGGTTGATATTCTCAGAAGCAGCCAGAGGTGTTAGCAAATAAGCTGTGTTTTGTAGCATTTCTGCTGGCACCTCTGCTACTTTACCCACCATTCCCCCTGCTGACCCAAGCTAGGTGGGTGAGAGAAGGTGCAGAATGACTTACCGCAGACCAAGCCACTTCCCCAGCCATTGTTCCTTCCCCAAAGCCATTTTCTCTGGGGAAGGGAGTCAGTGAGCAGGCCCTGAGCTGCTCACCCCTCTTGCATGTTGCTGGATTGCTGCTTTGAGTATCTCAGCATGGACATCTTTGCATCCTCTGCCACTGTCCCCACCCCACTGCACAGGGAGTCTGGGAGGATAATGCATTAGTGGCAGAGGTATGTGTGGATGCTGCGGCCATGCACGCACCAGCTTATCTGACACAGAATTGTCATGGCAACCCCAGCTTTCCCCAGAGAACAGCAACAGATCACTAATACACTGCTGGATACAATAGCCACAACTGCTGCTCTATGGATGCGAGACACCTGGGTACAAAAGCGCTTACTGCACAGGGAGGGGGGTGCGTGCAGAACCACAGCTCTAGATCATACTTCCTCTGGGAAGTTGGCTGCTAATATGGAAAAACCTTGGCCGAGGTTATAGAGGAAGGTGGAATAGGCAGGGGCAGGTTAAAAAGCAGATGCTCCTGTCCTGAGTAATGCAACCCCTCAGAGCTGGCAAAGGTGATGGAGGAAGCAGAGTGTGGGAGCTTCTTGCAGCAATGCTAACAGTGCTGCATGGCATGAAGGGCTTATGCACGAGGTGTGTGTTAGTGCTGTCCAAGGGGAAGAAAAAAGTCAACAAGAAAATGAACAAAAGGAGAAGTGAAGGACATAAAATACTAGTGTATATGACAGGAATGTCAGTGCAAGGCTGTGGGAAGGGGTAAGCAAAGAAAGAGTATGAGCAGTGCTCTGGTAAGAGCCAATATGAGTACTGGCTAGAGAAACGCTTTGGACAGTGAAGCAGCACTCTGATTTTTAAATGTTATTATGGGTCTCTAGAGTAATTAGAAGAATTAGATCAGGAAATGATGTGCCAGAAGTGTTGCCTGAAAAGTGGTCAGAGTTGTATTTGCCGGGGAAATGAGCAGGAAGAATGGCTTTGTGGGGCATTTTTGGACATCAATTGGAAGAAACGCTACACAGAAACGCAGTGATGGTTTGAGTACCGGGGTGAGACAGGGGTGGCCCTGCCCTAGCACATCACCTCACATGGGGTAGCAGGAAGAGAAAAGGATGGATCATACGTATATACCTCATTGAAGATACCATAAGCAAGGTAAAGAAAGCTTCCAGCATCAAATTAGCAAAACATGCAATGAAAATCCACACCCTGGAGCCAGCTCATTAGGAACTTAACATCAGTCATCCCTAAAACTAGATATCTTATGTGTACAGATGCAAAATGATGAAAAAGACAAGAAAAAAATGCAGAACCCAGATAAACCCACCAAATCTGTGGAAATGTGTTTCTCACTGAAAAATAGATTCAATTTCTGAGTATTAGAGTATCATGTATCCTCACTCCTCCTCTCTGCACACAATGAGAATGTCCTAATTTGGATGCTGGCTTCGAATATCAGAGAAAAGACAATTTCATTTCCCATTCTCAAGCCAAAGGATTAAAGATAAATTAGCAAAACTATTTCACATTTACAAACCAAACTAAAAGGCCTAAGGAATTCAGATTTCCCTGATGGTATCATTAAACACCATAAGCCACATTTTCCTGATTGCTCGTTCAAAGGAATGATAGCCCTCTATTCTGGGATGAGCATGAATTTATAATAGGAGGTATAGAGTGAATATATATGCCAAATGGAGTTATTTTGCCATATTTATCATTAAGCAGCATGAAAGTTCACTGGACAAAATGGAACAAGGAGAAACATTTTCCTTCTATCACAGTATGATTAACCACTGCTTCAGTAATGAATAGCATGTGGATATGGCAGAAGTAGCAGTGATTTCAGAGCAAAAGTGTACCTTTGCAGATACAGAAATAGCTGTTAGCCCAGAGCACTGCATATGAACAATGTGAGATGGAAGGATATCATACTAAGTTTTGTGCAACAGTTTTGGCCTTTGCAGAAACTGGGGAATTCCAAAGATAATAGTAAAATAGATTTGGGTGAGCATTCCAGAAGTTCTGCTGGGACTTCTGAACTGCTTTCCATAAATATTTCACTCCTTGCAAACATTTAAGTACACGTGGCTTTGCTGAAACTCCCTGAGACAAGTACCACAAAAAACCCCTTTATATAACATCAAATACCTCATTCTTAATAAAAACATCCAGGGACCAAAAGCATGATATCCCTGTGTCCCTTCTAAAATGTTATCATATGCCAGATACTTAAAGTTGATTTGTTTCAAACAAATCAGAGATAAAACATAAAATTAAAGCATTAATTTTAAATTATCACAAATTCAAGAAAACCACAGTCTTTATATATGCAAAAAAAAACCCAAACCCAAACTTCATGTTTCGTTTCAGATGAACCTCATCTTTCACAGATATGATAGATGTGCTCTTGCTGAATGCCAGGCAGATACCTAAATCCTGCTGGTTCTCAGCACCTACAGGTCAGGGCTTTGGAAGCATCTGTTTGTTTGAAGCTGAGAGACATCAGCCCTCTACATTAGGATGTTATGCTGGTTTTGGCTGGGATAGAGTTAATTTTCTTCATAGTAGCTAGTATGGGGCTATGGTTTGGATCTGTGCTGAAAACAGTTTTGATAATCAGGGATGATTAAGTTACTGCTGAGCAGTGCTTACACAAGTCAAGGTCTTTCCTGTCTCTTACACCACCCCACCAGTGAGCAGTCTGGGAGTGCACCAGATGTTAGGAAGGGACACAGACAGGACCACTGACCCCAACTGTGTAGTACTCGGGACCAGAAGAGAAGGGATTGATACTTCATTTTTGAAGTAGCAGCTTTTACCTTCTCCAAAATACTTTGATTTTAACTGTACTTTATTTTAATCTTCCCCTTCCCACCCCACCCCACCCCCCGCTCCCTCCCCCCATGTTGCCTGACATTTGAAATGATCAAAGCATCCTGTGAACCACAGTTTCTGAGTTTCAGATAAATATAGCCCTCTGCTCTGCATTTGTTTGTTTTCCTCAGGTTGAAATCCTGCAGTCAAGACCTACTTAGGTTGGAGCGGGGAGAGCTGCTGCTTGTTACCACGTGCTTCAGCAACCAGGGAGGAGCACAGTCCTGCCTGTGCAGGATGCAGCTCCACACCACTTGAACGCAGGGTCCAATCCTGCCCTGGCAACTCAGAGCAAATTAACCAGCAGCCCCTGAGCTGGCTCCAGGGACCAGAGCAACCCTGGAGTGGGCAGAAAGCAAAGGGAGGCGTGATGCATGAAGACAGACTGCTTACAGGGGTGCATGGAGGGGATGATGGAGGTGGGCATGGAGGAGCGTTGTGACATGTCCAGCCCACGCTAGCACACAGGAGGACAACCCTGAGCCCTTCGAGACATGGTGAAACTCTGTGGGCTCTAGGGAACAGATGAAACCTCATGCAAAGGCAGGAAGGTCTTGACCCCATCTCCCTTGGCCACCCACGTGTACCCAATCAGCCCAGTACCTCCCCATTAGCTGAGACATAAACGTAGCAATTACTTTGTACATCTGAAGTGTCAGAACCCTTCAGCACTTTTCCCTGAAGCTAAATAATTAATGAGGGGCTCTGATTAGTCTGAATCTTGTGGAGTCATCAGACAGTGCTGAGTGACATTTGTTTTTACCTCAGATGGGGCTTTGTTAAGAGTCCAAGGATGGATGGGCTTCCCAGCCACTAAACTGGGAGGCTTCCTGCAGCCAAAAGGGCTTGGCTTGTTGTTTATTTCAAAAAGGTTTCTGTCCTGCTTTGTGCTTAGGCTGCCACAGACAGAAGCAGCTTTCAAAATCTGAATGCTTTGCATGGAAGTGATGGATGATAAAATACACTTCCATGCAAGAAAGATATCCTGCATAAGTAGCACCCAGCAACTCAATTCACCTCAGTGTCTCAGTGGAGGCACCAGATCTGAGGCTTTTTTCCCCTCTCACCAACAAATAGGGGTCAAGTAGAAGATACCAGGTGTGCAACTGCTAGGGGTGATCCTGCAAACCAGATCACCACAGCAGGACCTGGCTCCCACAGCAGGACCTGGCTTCCACAGCAGGATCAGACCCTATGGAGTCATGCCTGTGGCAGTGGGTTTCCAGCTCAGCCTCTGTCAGCAGAGTGAGCTGATGTCCATGTGGGGTGAGACCCCCTTAGCAAGAGACTGCTGCATGAGGAATGCAGGAAGAGCTGGTGGCTGCCACTGAAGGTCCATTTTCTCCTACAGGTTCTTTCTTTCTGAATCAATTCCCCACAACATGCAAACCACCCAAAAAGCTATACTGAGCCCTACTTATGCCATGCAGGTTTGTGTGAGCCACTGCCCTTTCCCCAGCCCTCTTTCATTTTGCCTCCAAACTGCAAATCTGTTTTTCATTATGACCCAGGGAGGAAACAGTCGGCCCAGCAGACACATGCAGCTACTACATGAGCATACTGGGTATCTTTGGGGTCCAGAAGCACAGAAGAGGGTATGATCTTCACATCTCCATGGAGGAGATGAAGATAAAATGGATTACACCAAACCTGAACTCTCCTCACCCCTGCCCTGCTTCACACATTTCACCTCTGAGCAGAAAAGGGGCATATTCACAGGAGGATGCTTCCAACTCCCGCAACACCACCAGTCATACACCTCAGAAAGTTGCCTCTCCCTGAAGGCATTTTCTCCTCACCTGGAGTCTTGTACAAACAGGAGGTAAAGCTCTCCTTGCAAAGAAAAGCAAAGAAAGGTCTATGCCTGGTTTTGCCTCATCCAGCATGTGTTTCCATGGAAGCAGAGGAGGGAGCGGGCAGCCTGCGGCTGCAAATCTCAGCTATCTCACTGCCTGCTCCCATGTCTGAAGAGACAAATGGATCATTAAAAATACAACTGAAATTTAAAAAATCTCCTTTGATAGTAGGTAGCTGATGCTTAGTGCTGCAATGCTGTTTTTAGGGACTGGGGCTAAAGCACATCACAGCTGAAGGAAACCAAACTTGGGCTCATTCTCAGAGGAAACAGGGTATGCACTGAATAAAATGATTTTTGTTCTTTGTTGATCATATTGGTGTAGTGATTGTGTAAGCACAGAGAACGACAACACAACACACAAAGGGAGTTATATAAATGGATTAAAAAGATGTTTTCAACATGGTATGGAGAAGTGTATTGCAAAGATGGTTTAGGGAGTACACATTGTTTAGGAAAATGGAAGGTTTGATCCAATGCAAAATGTCTATCCAATGCGGGTTCTGATCTCAGGGCTGAGTCTCCTGAATTCAGTCTGTCTGTCAGTCAGTTGTTTGTATCAACAGGTCCTTTGAGCAGAAACTTATTTTTAAATATAAACCACAAAGTTTTCCTGGCCCTAAACTAGCATCTTGAGGCATCACCACATTCAAACAACGTGCAGTTCCTAGCAGCTTGCAAGCACGTTGCAAATACATCTTGCTGCTGAGCCAGGCATGTTTCACTGGGAGTAATTACCATATATCCTCAGGTAGGAACTGCTTCTTACTCAAACTGTTACACTCAACGTCTTGAAAGTAGCTGCTGCACACAACTGCTCTTGAGTGACTGAGCTGGATCTAGCCGGTTGCCTTGCACCAGCTCCCAGCAAGGTAATGAGGCTGATACACGTGCAGCCATTCCATGAGCAAATGTAAAGTGTCCTTCCTGCATTTATCCCTCTCAGAAAAACGCAGAGCTGTTTTACAGCAGCCTGCCTTCTCCCAAAAGGCAGCAGAATTTCTCACCAGGAGATGTTTTTCTGTCTTTCTTGGCTATCAGGAAAGAAAAATTAGACACGCTTACAAAACCTGCCAATTGGAAAGCACAGTTGCAGACTCTAGAGAGTTAAAAATCCTGAGTTCTTAGTGCGTGTGTGATTTCCTCCCCACAGCGCTGTGTAATGGATTCGGAGCTGTTCTCTACAGCTGCCTGAATGCTGAATTTTTGAATCCTGTGATCAATACTGTATTGAATATCAATGCCTGGGATCTAATGACAGCCCTGTGTGCATCTATTAAGTTTAGTTGATAGCTTTCAGGGGGAGAATAACAAAAACTGAAAGATGGGTCAAACCAATTTGAGTTTGTTAAATACTACATCCAAACACGAAACACGTGAGATGAAAATAAATCTATTGGGGAAAATGAAGAGATTTAGCTTGGACCAAGACTGACCCTATTTTCAGAGCCTGCAAAGGCCCCAGTCAACTCTATACCAGCAAATCCCAATAAGCAAATGGCAATGTGACCATAGGTACCACTCTTGCTTATTCTAGCCTCTGAAACCCATTGTGGAAATGGGGGGTCTAGACAGCAAATCCAGACAGGGAAGGGCCCTGCAAACACCTTTATGTACAGACTGGAGGCAAAGTCAGCGATGGTGCCACAGACCAGTATCCTGGTAGGACCTTCAGGGAGTAGGGAAGCACTGGTTTGGTTTTCATGTCTGGTTAGTGCTTGGTTTCTTTCTCCAGCCCACCAACAGGAACTGCCTGGTGGTACTGGTTGGAACCATGGACTGATAGTCCAGCATTTCTTCTTCTTTTTATTTTTAAATATGGACACCAAATCAGAATAGTCATCTGTGGCTTGTTTCTGCCTGTGCTATTGATGAGTGAGTCATTGAGCATCTACTGGACACAATGAAGGTAAAATGCACTCGTGTCCCATTCCCAGCCAAAAGCCATGAGGACAAGGCATTGCAAGTTCTACAAACACATAACTCAGCAAGAACAGTGCACCTAAATTCTTGGACCAAGCAGAAAGTAACTGGAAGGTGAGTGTAAAACTAGTACAGATGAGTCTGGAGGATATCAGAAAAGCATTTGCCTCTAGACAGTGTGGGATATTGATCTGCAGAAGCACAGAGCAGCACACACTGGACAGGAAGCATCCAAAATGCATTAGAAATTAGCTGAGGGAAAGGAAGCAAGCTGACAATAAAATCAAGCAGTGAGAGGAGGAAGGAGGCTAGCAGGGCAGCTAGCACTGGAGGTATGGGTGTTTACCTTGTGCTGTATATCACTGACCTTGAGAGTGATGCCGTTATCTAATAATGCCAAATTGTAGGAGGCACTGAGCAAATTAATTACAAATGGAAGATTAGGCTTATGGTCTGATAAGCAGCTCATGGAGTTCAATGAAGAGAAGTTTTAATGAGATTAAGTGACAAAGCCATCACTTAAAAGGAAGCATTAAACAGACTACAGACAAGGAGAAAGAACTGGGGGCGAAAGCAGAGAACTATTAAAACCATCTGTGTTATTAAAAGAAGAGTAAACAAGGCCTATGCCTCTCTGGGAGAAATGGAGATGACAGTAAGGCATGCTGGCACTGCCAGTGGGAATTCTTCCCTTGAATGCATTGTACGCAGCATCTGAGTAAGGCTTTGGGGGATATTGATAGAGCACAGCAAGGAAAACCCAGCACACATTCAGGACCAACATGAGGAGCAAATCACTGACTGACTTGGTATGAATTATAGCAAGCAATGGCCCTGAGAATTGGGCCAGGAAGCCTGGGTTACTGGGGGACAGCAATGGGTTGAAGACAGCTTGATGGAGAAGAGCTTTGCCTTGGCCCACTTCAAATGCAAATACAGCAGGGCACTGGGTGGTAACAATCAAGAAAAGAAACAGGCCAGCACTTAATATTTCAGGCTAAGAAGGGCAGCTCTTAAAAAAGAATGGCTACTGCTAGTGATGAATAATTAAAACAGACCATTTGGCCCTCCAGACCTTACATAGTTCTGTTATTCTAACGTACAGCAGTAGCATCATTTGTGGTATATGCCCTCACACCGTGCACTCACATGGACTGGCTGGGGTTCATCTTCTACCAAACCAACTGCATCCTTTTTATGAGCTGTATTTAAAGCTGAGTTCAAATACAACAGGAATGGGAGCAGCTTCAAATCAGACTGATGCAACACTTGGAGTGTAAAGGCAGCCCCATCTTACCAAACCTGTGCAAGGGTAGAGACCGGTGCTAACAGTACTCATTTACATTACCTGCAAGTAAAGGGCCAAAGCAGTTTCTGAAGAGAAGGAGACACTCATGTTTCAGTATTTCATATTTCTGTATATCTGCTTTACAAAGCAAATATTAGACACATTTTCTTATCTTTCTTCTTCATGATGGGACAAGCACAGTGGAGGTACGTGGGGCTGCCTGACATTGCTAGGTGTGCAGTGGCTCACTGGCACAAGAGTTTACCAATTCTCACTTCTCAAAAGGATCCAATAAGGGAAGAGGTTTGGGTAAAAAGCAGAGCAGAACCCAGTCCCCTCGCTTGTTTTCCCCCTCCCTCACCTTTCCACCCAACCCTCCACTCTCAGCAAGGGGATTAGGGGCTGAAAAAAGTAATGTGCACCAGGTAAAGTAGACCTGGCCCTCAGCCAACACAAATTGGTGAATGTCTTAGTTTCATGCATTAAACAATACTTCTTAGACTGAAATTCAGCCTGAAAACTCTCTAAGAACAGGACCTTACTGCGTGCTGTTATCCTCACTAACAAAAGAGCCTGATCTTGACTATCTTGACTGGGACTCCAGGCACTACAACTAAAATAAGATCTAAAAACAATAATCAGTGCAGAGCTTTCTTTTTTGTTATGAAATGAAGGAGGAAATTGTGCACGTTAAGGAACACATCTAGCACTATAGTCTTTCAAAGTCATCTGCTGTTCCCCTGATTTCTCTTGCAGTGCAGGTTATCCAAACGTGGATCCCTGGGAGCCCTCTGATACATATCTCCAGGAAATATTTACATCCCCTCTGTTCTGATTTTGGTTTGAGATATGCTAAAAGGGTGGAAAAGGGGTGCCTCATTACTTTGGTCAGCAAAAGTAAAATCCTGCAGACGTGTTAGCCAAAAGCATGTTACATTCTTCAAGGCCAGATTGGACAAAGCCTTGGGTGGCACTGTTTAGTGTGAGGTGTCCCTGCCTATGGCAGGGGGGTTGGAACTAGACGATCTTAAGGTCCTTTCCAACCCTAACTATTCTATGATTCTATGATTCTGTGATCCTCACCTTTCTGGAAAGAGTCAAACCCCTACGGTCACATCTTGTTTCAAAAAACTGCACAAACTCAAAGTATGGCAGAACCTTCTTTAGTGATTTGATTTTTCAGATCTCTTCTCCTTTCAGTGGGGATTACCCAAGACAAGCTAACAGATGGGCACTCCCCATTTCTTAGCATCTGTCACTGAGGAAAATACTGACGTCAATCCTGAGAAAACACACATCTTGGTGGCTTAAGATGTACATGTGTTGTGAGTACTTCCTTGTTTGTACATCATTTTCCTGGGCGAGTGTTGATAGGGATGAGATTACTTGGCCCACATACTTGATCACACCTCATGTGATCTGGGTGCAAGACGCCAAGGAAACATGAGCACAAGCTGGATGGGGGCTGTGAGTCCTTCTGACTAGCCCCTGTCCTGAATGATGGGGATGAGGACCTCAGGGCTAACCACAGCATGCCCCAGCAGGGATGTCTTTAGAAACTGGTCATAGAACAGTTTGGGTTGGAAGGGACGTTGAAGAGGGTGGTGAGGCACTGGAATGGGTTGCCCAGGGAGGTTGTGAGTGCTCCATCCCTGGCAGTGTCCAAGGCCAGGTTGGATGAAGCATTGGGAGACATGGTTTAGTGTGAGGTATCCCTGCTTATGTCAGGGGGGTTGAACTAGATGATCTTAAGGTCCCTTCCAACCCTAACTATTCTATGATTCTATGATTATCAGTTCCAACCCTCCTGCTACAGGCAGGAACACCTTCCACTAGGCCAGGTTGCTCAAAGCCCCATCCAACCTGGCCTTGAACATTTCCAGATTTCTTGTACGCCCCCTTTGGACACTGGCAGCTGTTCTAAGGTCTCCACGGAGCCTTCTCTTCTCAAGGCTATACAACCCCAGCTCTCTCAGCCTGTTTCCAGAGCAGAGGTGCTCCAGCCCCCTGATCATCTCTGTGGCCTCCTCTGGACTTGCTCCAAACAGGTCGACATCCTTTTTTGTGCTGGGGGCCCCAGGGCTGAATACAGGACTACAGGTGAGGTCTCAGCACAATGGAGTAGAAGAGGAGAATCACCTCTCTTGACCTTTTGATGCAGCCCAGCACACGACTGGCCTTCTGGGCTGCATTTCTGCTGGATCATATTGAGCTATTTGTAGACCAACACCAACAAGACTTTCTCCCCAGAGCTGCTCACAATCCAGTCTCTGCCCAGCCTGTATTTGTGCTTGGGATTTCCCCAACCCAGCTGTAGGACCTTGCACTTGGCTTTGTTGAACTTCATGAGGTTTGCACTGTCCCACCTCTCCAGTCTGTCCAGGTCCCTCTGGATGGCATCCCTTCCTCCAGTGTGTCAACAGCACCATGCAGCTCGGTGTCCTTGGCAAACTTGCTGAGGATGCACTTGATCCTACTGTCCATGTTGCTGACAAAGCTGTTAAACAGCATCAGCCCCAATACCAGTCCCTGAGGAACACCACTCATCACTGATTTCCACTTGGACATTGAGCCGTTGACTACAACTCTTCGAGTATGACAATCCAGCTAATGCCTTATCCATGAAGTGGTCCATCTGTCAAATTCATGTCTCTCCAATTTAGAGACAAAGATGTTGTACAGGACAGTGTCAAATGTCTTGCACAAGGGTCAGCTGTGAACACCAGCTGCTACAATTGTTTTGTGGCATTTGCTAGAAGTAGACAGTATGGTTTACCCTCTGGTGTCAGTGGAGCACAGCTCTGGTGGGGATGGCAGAGGGTTTGCCTCGCTTTCAGCTCTGGAAGCAGGAAGGGGTATTGGAGTCTGCAGGAACCCAAAGAAACTAAGAACATGGTATTTGGATGCAGCTGGGCACAGATGCACATGCTGATGTCGACTTTGCAAAAGCCCAGACAATTCCTTCTGTATGTGTTGATGCTCCATGATTGTCCCCTTGCTTTCTCTGCAAAGCCTTCATTTAGCAGCATTTAGAACTCTCTACTGAGCAAACACAGTGCAGACTAGAGGAGATGGCAAGGCTTAGGTATAGTATTATACATATAGTTATGATATGTATCTATGCCTGTGTCAAATCCATGAACAGAAGCTGCAGATCTGAACTCCACCCTTGCCCATAGGGCAAAAGCAAAGCTTGCATCTGAATAAATCCCATCAATCTCAGCTGCCAGCATCTACAAATCAGAGCAACAACAGGAGCTGAAGCCAAGTGCTCTGAATATTTTCTTCCAGAATACCCAGGAGAGCTCAGCTATATGTAGCAGAGCCATTTACATGGTGTTTGAGGCAACATTTCTATTCTTAGCAGACAGAGAGGTGCCAGGAAATGATTCTGCTCCCCAGGCAGGACTCAAACCGCAACATAGCCAGGCCTGTGAGTCCATGGTTATCATATTGATGTTTCTAGTGCCTCCATGTAGTGTAAAGCATGTATTGAATGGCTACTGCTCTTCCTAGATGTGCATCTTAGCTACTGCTGCAGGTTATAGTGCAGTGAATACTGCAAAGGAAATGCCTTTACTCAGCCTGTTCTTGAGGGCCAGATCCTAACCATGCTAAAGATAGGGCTCCATTTCCCTCCCTTCCCTCAAAGCACAGTGATGTAACACAGAACAATTTGATGAGACACTGTTTCCCTGTTTCAATGAGATTTGAAGTTGGGAGAAGAGGAAGGGATACCTGTATACAGTTGCCCAGATTGGTCAGGGAAAGGGGTTCTTACCTTGAGAAGGAGCACTGGGGGAAAACACTGCAAAACTTGTAACTGATTTTTAACTGAGGGTGCAGGAACAGAAGGAAGCAAGGCATCTTTAAAAGGGCTAAGAGGAGATGGCATGTCCTTCAGACAGTTGTGACTGACAAGGGTTAATCTTTCAGACTTAATGGCTCTACCTGCTATATCACAGTTTTCCCCATCAACATCTCTGGCCTTAGACAGCTCCCTGCCAGCCATTACCTGCTCTTTGCAGTACCTTCCCTCAAAGGGAAGATCCCCCATCACAAACTGAGCTAATGTGGTCCCACAGGCACTAGCAAAGTCATACCTGTCTGTATGGCCAAAGCATTCACTCTCTTCTTTACAAAAGACTTGCACCTGGCAGCAACTGGCACAAATCCCCTGTGAAACCTGTGACACTGGAGCATTTTGCTAACACATCATTTGGCATTTTTTCTCCAGGACCCTTATTTATTTGCCTTTACCATGTCAGTTTGCCCAGCCAGCTCAATGAATGTTAAGCACTGTTAAGCACGTGCCAAAGCCACTTCAGCACTTAGTAGGATCAGTTCTTTGGTTCTTTTCTCCCTTTAAACTGCATTCCAACATAATTTCCTCTTCATTGCTGCTAGAAAAACAAGACCTACAAGTAGAAAGCACATTGCCATATCTATATGGAAATATAGCTATATATATGGAAATCACCCCTTTGATAGAAATTATGCGCTGCTAACCATTCTGCTCAATTCATGGTGCCTTACTGCTTGTGCTCACTGCCACTTTGAATGATGGAGAAGCCTGGTATTTTTTTACAGACATTTATTGAAGGTAAGGGTCAATAGCTTGGCCATAAACATGATCTCACAAACCAGGACTCAGAAAAACCTGAGGTCATTTCCCAGTTCTGTTGTGCATTCCTGCTGTTATTGCAGTGAGATAATTCATTACACCAACAAATCAATTAAGCATATGATATACTAGTCAATCTCAGTCCCTTCTTCAGCAAATTTTCTAGACAAAGAGGCTTTAAGATGGGCATGCATATGTTTCAGCATCCCATCTGTAAGATGTCAATATCATCTCCTTTCTTGCCTTGCCTGGAGATTTGGACTGTTTCACTGTTCCTTGCTGCCAGCCTGCAGTGCTGAGAGAACTGGGTCTCTCAGCATGGACAAAACCTGTAGATTCACTGCTTCTAGTGGCCCTGTCACTGTGATCAAGCCATCTTCAGTCCCCAGAATGGCAGTACTTAGATCCTTTCCCTGAAAGGACTGAGAGCTGTTTCTCTGGAACATTAGACATAACTGCACATGCAGTTTCCAATCCAGTTTACATGTGCAGTTACCATATCTGAGAGCACTAGGCAGCAGAGTCAGAACATAATATCCCGCTGCAATAACTGTACAAATAAACTGTATAGATGAGTGCTCATTTCAGAAGGACAATTGCTACTATGGCTTTTATTAAATCCCACTCATTTTATGACTCTCTGCTTGGAGCAATAAAGCCTTTGCTTTCAGCTAAGGGTATACATGGGCCTGCTGTTTCAGTGACAGCAGCAAAGCTCCCGCAGCTGCAGTAGCTCCAGTGTAGGCATTTGAGATAAAGAGTAAAGGCAGCTTTAGGAAGTAACTTCCATTCTTTGGAGAAGCACTTGCACTTAACCCAAGCAGGTAAGCATAGCTGCTCGTGTTTCAATGGTACATTAGCCAATAAAGTAACCTTCAGAAATCCTGACTGTTAATCTCCACTGGCTTTTCTGTAAGCTTTCCTAACCTGCTCCTTGCTCGTTGCCCAGATACAGACCCTGTTTTGTGGATGCTGTCAGCATTTCATTAGGATGTGTGCAATAACAACCCCTTCCTCTGTAAGGAACCATCTATATTTCTAAAAGAGAGCAGAAAAACCTACCTGTACAATGCCTGCTTCTGCCAACAGCACTCACTGAGTAAGTGTAGGTCCTATGTTGCTTTTAAATGTGTCAGTGACAGGGTGGAATTGTGAGAAGCTGGATTTTGATCTTACACAACTGTGGATGTCAATAAACAACAAGGAAGGCAAAGGGTTTATACCAGCCAGGCTGTGGGTGGCATCAGACCTTGGAAATCTGCATTTGCAATCTCATTGCACCTTCTATTCAAAAGATAAGGAGCAATTAAAAAAAATACATTTTGCACGTTTATATGAAATGTGCTGCTCCAACAGCATCTAGACATACCCAGATGATTTAGCAACACCAAGAGCTGTTTCCCTGTCGAAGTATTCTTTAGGATTAAGTTTGTAAGGGGACAGCCTTTACTGAGATTCCTACTTTACCTGACAATCTGGATAGTCTAATGCCAAGTTCTTCATGCAAGCTTAATTTGATGCCTTGGAAGATGTCTCTAAGACCTGGCTTTTGCAAATAATACTGATTATCTGTGTCCTTTCTGTGCTTCTCAAGTTACCCCAGCTCTGGAGGACTCCAGAGGTCACATCTCAGTAGTTTGTACTCTAACTCAGTTATAGATTATTTCCATAGGAACTGTGAGAAAGCTTGCACATCTTTTAGAGTGATGTTAGAGAATTGAAGGAAAGTACTGGAGGACTGATGGCACCTGGGTGTACCTAATCAGTGCTATGTTACAGAAGACTCCTATGGGAAATTGTGACATGAAGCAAACTCTTAACACCAGCTGAAACCTTTGGAAGACATCACCAATTCCACATAAAATCACATGGCACCAGTTAGGAAAGGGGTTTTCTGAGCAAGTGATACCAAAGGGCTCTAAACGCCCTTTTAAACCTGCGAATCAACAGGTCCTGAAAGGAAGAAGCTTCCTTGAAAGGAAGAGCTTCCTGAAGCTGAAAGGAAGATAAACCCTAAAATGAGGTTTCTACTAAAGTAAAGAGTTTTCCACCAAAAAGTAACCCCACTGGCAGGGATTTTCCCCCAGGAAATATTCAGTGCTGTGTAATGTGGCATAATGCTCTATGTCTCCTGAGACCTGAATATGCAGGAAAAAACAGTACTTTTGAATGAAGAAACACCTGTTTCAGAAGCACAAGGATCTTAGTATGCCTAAGTTTCACAAACAATGCTTGGATGGAGCCTCCCACACTC
The DNA here is from genome assembly GCA_002631895.1 of Agapornis roseicollis. Lineage (NCBI taxonomy): Eukaryota > Metazoa > Chordata > Aves > Psittaciformes > Psittacidae > Agapornis > Agapornis roseicollis. Next base: position 46,445 of record NDXB01019957.1, on the reverse strand, counting down.
AGATCACTTGTAAAATCTACCATCACTTCCAAAATTGCAAACCTTTATACAGCCAATTTAATGAACCTTGACATCACCACATATCCCCACCACAGCCAGGGTAGCATTTGCAGACAAACCTGTGGTGGAGGTAGAAGATTATTGCCATCCCAACCAACATGTCCTAATGTAGCATTAGTTTTTTTCCATACATGTTGGTATTCCTCACACAAAAATGAAATGCTGTGAAACCAAAACACCAGAATGACCTCTCACTGCTGCAGTTCCTGTGTCACCACTGAGCTGTTCTCAGAGCTGGAGGGAGAAGAGATGGTATCTATGATACCTATCTGGAAAAAACAGTGGGCAAAATCACCCAAGCTGGGTAAAGGTCAAGAGAATTAGAAAAAATAAAATTACTGTAGGGGAATAAACCAAAAGAAAATAGCAATCAAAATGAGATTAAAAGTGACAACACCACCAGATGGTCTTTCTTTGGGAGGAAATCAAGCCCTCTGAATGTTGAATCATTGTATGTCACTTATTGTCTATGTTGTTCCGAACTGACATGAACATAGCAGCTTCCCAATGAAAAGATGAAAAATAAATCCCATTTTCAGTCAATATTGCTATTGTGTCCCAATTAGCAGTGCACACTCAGAAGCTAAGGGAAATACCAGTAAAATCAATACCCACCTCCCAATGGAGATCTCCTATCACACGCCCACCATTCACTACAGTCAAATACATTAATTTAAACCTCATGCTAACTACCAGATACAAATAGCAGGGAAGTACTTACTCCTCTTAACATCTGAAGAATTAGAGCCACTCTGAAACAGGCAGATATATCCCAAGGTTTGTATTCACCTCTCCTTGAGAGCTAGAGATGTACTTTCTATTACCAGGCCTTACTCATAAATTTAAATCTGTCCTGAAACGAGTCCAAACTCTTTATTTGAATCAACCAATGAAACTGGTTCAAGTCCATGGTTCCCAGCTCACAGAGCATTGCAGAGGTTCAGAAGCAACATTTCTAGCAGATCAGAAAACAAAATACACCAGAGGTTCCCTGCAACACACTATATTCTTAAGAATATTGCATTAAGATGCAAAATATTGTGTGCTAATTAAAGCAAAATATTCTGATTTTTCCTTTACCTGATTTGTATATAAACCTCCCCAAGCACCTTATGAGTGAAAAACTTGAATTGGTGGAGGGAATGCTATTTAATATCATTTGCAGAAAAGCCTTGCGACCAGCACAACTTTTCCTTGTCATTAGATACAGGTAGAATAGAATAGAATAGAATAGTTGAGGTTGGAAAGGACCTTAAGATCATCTAGTTCCAACCCCCCTGCCATAAGCAGGGACACCTCACACTAAACCATATCACCCAAAGCTTCATCCAACCTGGCCTTGAACACTGCCAGGGATGGAGCATTCACAACTTCCTTGAGCAACCCATTCCAGTGCCTCACCACTCTAACAGGAAAGAATTTCTTCCTTAGATCCAATCTAAACCTCTCCTGTTTCAGTTTGAATCCGTTACCCCTTGTCCTGTCACTACAGTCCCTAATGAAGAGTCCCTCCCCAGCATCCCTATAGGCCCCCTTCAGATACTGGAAGGCTGCTATGAGGTCTCCATGCAGTCTTCTCTTCTCCAGGCTGAACAACCCCAGCTTTTTCAGCCTATCTTCATACAGGAGGTGCTCTAGTCCCCTCTGGACTTGTTCCAACAGTTTCATGTCCTTTTTATGTTGAGGACTCCAGAACTGCACACAATACTCCAGGTGAGGTTTCATGAGATGCCCCAGATGCTTTCACTTGGAACTGCTTTCTTACTCTTTACTGACTATTTTTGATCAATTTAGCCAATAAATACCTAATCAAACACTTTTGCCATAACTTTGGGTTGCTAGGCTACAAAGCCAAGAACATGCATCAGAGCAGAGAGACAAGAGCAAGCTGAATCATGCCTTTGCTGCATTTTCTCCTGTCTACTGCCTTAGTCTTAAATTCATCCCTGACCTTACATCAGGGAAGTCAAGTAGAGGCAAGGAAGCAGAAGACTGGCCTGGACAACAGACTAATTGCCAGTGCTCCAGGTGTGTACCTAGCATGGGGTTTAGCAATGCAGGTGTCATTTCTTCCTCTAAGACCCTCTATACTTAAGCTATTTCACTGGTTTCAAGCTGAGATTGCACATTATAAGTTCCTAAAGAGGACAGATTGAGGAAAGGCCATGTATACATCAGAGTAAGAGATTTGTGAACCACTGTGGGCTGTAGGATCAGACATCCCAGGAGAAAAAGGGAAGAGTCCAGAAGATTTGTGGAAAAGCTGTAAGTCATTGCCCACAGGACCTCTTTCACTCAATACTTGTTCATGGTTCTTGGAAAACACCCACTGCCATAGGTTCATCTGCTCTGCATTAACTGAGCAAGCCCACTTCAGGTGGCATTCCATCTGAACAGTAAGTCATTCAATTTTCTCTATTTTTCAGAAATGGGCAAGATTATCATGGCTAACTCCATCTTTTCTACTGGGCTTCCCCAACCCTTCAAAAAATTCCTCCATCCCTGTTATCATGCAGAAAATTAACAGAGTCAAGTGAGTCCAAGTAGGGAAAGATGGGTCAGCACACTATGCTGCAGAAGTCTGAATAGGCATTTCCAAGCAATATGGAAGAGATCCCTCCTGCAGCAAAGGAACTCATTGTGCTGCTGCAGTGGGTTGTACAAGCCCAGTCCTACCCTGTAAGGCAGGAAAGTAACCCACCATCAATGTGAGGATGGCCTCCATGAAAGCATTCTTTCCAGTTCACTTCAAAAAGATTCGGCCAATGGTAGAAAACAACAAAGGGAACACCAAGACAGTTCAGAAAGCTCAAAAACATGACCAAAGAGGAAAACTGAAGCGGCTAGAACTGCTTAGCCTAACGTAAAGAATGATGGAAGAACAGCAACTGTTTTTGATAGATGCCTGAGAGCTGGTAGAAGATCTGCCAACAGAGGCCTTTCCAAATGAGTCACAGGCATCTGTCAAGGAATCCTGGCTGTGGGCCAGGATATGGGCTCTCTGGACCTTGTAAAGTTCCTGCCAGCCCACACTGAGTGGTATCTGTAATTTATCCTGCTCTGCAGTGTGCCTGCAGCTCATGGCACTGAGGCAGCATCACAGGACTAACCCAGATTTGCAGGCTGCAAGTCTCAGCTACCCGCAAACCTCTGCCTTTGCTGTTCTCAGCATGTTCTGATGAACAGGTAAAGCAAGACCGTAAGTAAGCTGATCCAATTGCTTTGAGTAAGGGGTTGGATCAGGGACCTCCACAGGTTCCTTTCCACCTAAACTATTCCATGTGTGAGGCAAGCGCAGAGAGATTCACCAATCTAAGATTTGTGGTAAGGCCAGGCCTATATTCACATCTTCTCCAGGCAGGTTTTACCCCACTCCTCCTACAGCATCACATGATGGAGCCACTCTAGCCCCAGGCAGGACATCCTTCTCCCTGCACCTTTCAGGAACAGGGATTTTCCAAAGGATGTAAAGCTACCGGAGTCCCATAAAAACCAAACTGAAGCACACGAAGCAGATGGGCGGGAGTGTGGAGGCACTTACAGCAGATGGCACTAAAATATTAAGCTAACATTATCATATGCTTAAGCTGCGGCCTGGCTTACTGATGACTGCAGAGCCAGTCTGGTGAAAGCACGCAGATGAGAAATGAGCCTCAGGTTGCTAAATCCCCCTTCCAAACATCCCCTTCCCACGGGAAAATGCCTCACTAGCAACTCCTCCAACAGCAGGGACGTGCTAACGTGATGCAGATGATGTTCTGTTGAACAAAATGCATGCCAAATAACTTCTGGTCTCTCCTAGATCTCTGCTGCAAAACCACCTCCTTGAGAAACTGCGCAAAATCAGTTTGTCTGGGGGACCAAGAGCAGCAGGGGGCAAGGACCACACTGGGAGATTAAAGGGGAAAAACGCACACTGCTTTGTGTTTGTCCACTCTGGACAAGACCTGAACACTATAGGGCATGGCATGAGAGGCACCAAGGAGAAGGGGAAACATGTTCTTCGACTCAGAGCATTTGCCAGCACCCCAAAACCAGAAGTGATCCTGACTGCAGCTTATGATACTACCTGAGAGACACCTGGCCACCACATAGAGATGGGTGGCTATGAACCTTGAGGGTGTGTTGTAAAAGACACATTCTTGTATGGCACTAACCACATTAATGCTACAAAAAGCCTTTTCTAAGGCATAAAAAGCCTTTTCTAAGGCATAAAAATCAAAATGCCTCATAGCATAGTAGCATAGGACTGTGCTGGAACCCTGTCTGGAGCCCGGGTCCTGCCAGTTGTGCCATCTAGCGTGTGAGTTTCAGCAGAACCCCATAGCTCTGGGCCCGGTTTTTCCTTTTCTTTTGCTATATTCTGACATGGAATGAAAAGAAAATGAAAGTAAGCATTACTATGAATGTCCATATCCTTTTCTTTCTTGTTAATCTGAGCTCAGACATCTGATTTGAAACATAACAAGCTGCTGCACGTTTCATTAACAGGATCAAGCAGAAGGAATCTTCTAAGATATTCATTGAGGGAGAGACTCGAGAGAGACATGATGACCCAGCATAGGGGAAATCTCTGCCCAGGACCAGGTCCCCAGGTTGTGGGATACCAGCATACAGTAAAACAGGCCACCCTGGCTGAGAGCAACCAACATGCATGGCAAGAGAAGACAGGAAAGCATTCACAGCCAGAATGCTTCTTTCAAGCCCACTTTGGTCCAGGCTTCTCGTAGACTGCCTCTGGCTAAAGGAAACGTGTTTCCAGGACAGCAGGTCTTTTCTGGAATTTCCTGCATGCACTGCCTGGACGTCACCAGGGCTATGCAATGTCACAGCCCTGTGCAGGGCACACCAACCAGTTGAATTACCTCCCAAAGTCTGAGAAAAATCTCTTGCAAGACAGGGTTTTCTTAGAATAAACCTAAAAATCTGCACTCCTTGCTTTGGCTACTGCAAAACACAAATGCATCTGGTCTTCCTTCTCTGTGGCTGAAACCTCCTTTCTTGCAGAGCCAGATGTGCTCTAAGCCCTGTTGTGTAATAGCTGTGTCCATCTCTGGGAGGAGATGCCAGGAGTAAAGTGGGAGCAGCAACAACAGAACAGCAGATGTCTTGGTACAGCTTTACCTTCCCCTCTGCAGGAGTCAAAGGAGTCATAGCAACTGCCTAACTGGCCAAAGCAAAGCCTGTGTTGCTACAAGCAACGAGATTGTGCAAGACCACGCTTAGCAGCTAAAAACATGGGAATAGCTCCACTCCTTCAAATTGTGATAGGCTGCTCCAGTAAAATGGAGGTAGGAAGTCGCTGCCCATTTTTGTTATTGCCACTGGATGGCAACAGACGTTAAGCAGAGACGTTGAATTATCACTGCACAAAGCACACATGCGCTTGTTGTCATCTACCTTCTGGTTAAGGGGAATGTGCTTCCAGCACACCTAGAACACACACCAGAAAGGTCTCTGAGGGATTAAGCCACAGGCTGACAGTAACACAGGCAGCAAGACTGTTCCAGGGTCAGGTTGAATGCTGGACATTCACTTTGTACAGCTTCTCCATGTATTTCCTGGAGTGTGCACTCAAAATCAGTTTTTTTCTTGCCAGCCCAGGGCAAATTCTTCTGATGAGACATGCAAAGTATATTTAATGCCATGGATATGAGTGAAAAACTACTTGGTGGAATGAAAGCATCACACTGGCAAATAGTTAACACTTGAATATGAAACTGACATCTGACTTTTAAAGTTGACTTTTTAAACCTGGCTATGCACTGGCCAACAGACACAGATTTACACATAAGTGTTAAAAACACAGCCAGGCTGTTGAACAGTTTCTCTTGAGCCATCAGTTTCCTATGAATCTCCAGAAATGCTGGACTAGTGCTGGACTAGCACTGACCTGAATTCAGGAGGGACTTGCCATGGCCATATGGGGTTAAGCCCCACCTGTGCTCTATGAACCTCACTAGGACCATTCAGTGTAACAAGGACGTGCAGTGGTAGCAGGACAATTTGGAGGTGATGTGTTACAAGGAGTTTTCTATCTTCTAACAAGTACATAGTCACACCTTGTTGTGAACACACAGTGTTCTTGCTTTGGGTTACATCGTTCTGCTGCACCTCCATTGTGCAGCACTGCCACATCTCCCTCTATTCTCATCACTTTGGCTGAGTGTGGCCCATGACAAATGCCTGCCAGGTGCATCTGAGTTGGCATATGACACATGTGATGCTGTAATGAAAAGCTCTACCAAGACCTCAAGTTCATGCTATGAAGTCCCTGTCCCCTTGGATGTGCTCTGCCACATCATTTGCCTGCCAGCCAATGTGGCTCCAGGCTGAGGGAGGCTGGGAGGACCCATGGAGGTGGTCTGGTCCCATCAAGCCCATTAACACATCCCTGAATTCACCTTTGATAACTGAAAGACTGCTGAAGGGTTTCACATTAAGTCTCCGAGTGAGGGACAAACTCCCCTTTCCTAGGTCAGAAGGAAAAGCCCTATACTTTCAAGGTGAAAATTTAACTAGCACCCAGATATGGCAACCTATGCAGCTAATACCCATAACTGGAAGGTAGTGTAAATGAGACCCCACTAGAACTTGTATATCCTTATCCTGTGCCCACCTTGCAGTACCTTGGAATCAGCTTTAAAATGTTACACAAGATTTAGCAATAATCTTCTTGAGAGGCTTGGTTTTGTTTTCCGTGCCTTGGGCACTAGAGTGTATCAAGAGAGAAAAGCACATTTTGAATTAGCTGTCTTGTGTATGTCCTGGAGGAAAAGTGTCTGCCACTACTGTCCTACGGGGATGCAGACAGGAAATACGGACACATTGCAACAGAGAGAAGGCCTGCTTATTCATGCAGGGATTTTCTCTGACCACCATATGAGAACAAGGCTCTGTTAGCATCAGTCCAGTAATAGAAAGTAGTAATAGAAATTAAATGAGACACAAACAATAGGCAAATAAAATCTGAATACAATCAAGAAGCACTGAAAATGTCAAAATTGAGGGAAGGCAACTAGGTGCCTGTGTGATATTCTCCAGTTTCTTTCCCCAAGTCCAAGACTAAATTATTGCTTGTCTGGCCAGAACAGTGCACAGAATACAACATGGCTGCAGAACCCCAGTGCTAGACACTGCAGGAAGGGTGTGAAAGGCAAATTCAATCAGCCCTACAATCCGCTTCTAGGGTTTGGGCAGGGTGTCCTGGGTTCAGCAGTTGCAGTCAGTTTTTCTTCTCTTTAGTAGCTGTGTTTTGACTTAACCCGGGAACAAGGCTGATAAGGCCGATGTTTTTGGTTGTTGCTGAGCGATGTTTGCCCTGACCAAGGACTCTGTGAGCCTCATGCTCTGCCAGGGAGGAGGGAAGCCGGGAGGAAGGAGGGACAGGACTGTACTGACAGGACCAAACTGACCAAAGAGGTATTCCATACCATAGCACGTCATGCCCAGGATGTAACTTGGAGTTACCCAGAAGGAGGGGGAACTTCCCGGTCGGGCTCGTTTTTGGTGGGTGGTATCGTACCCTCTTCCCTTGTTTTCTTTGTCATTGTCATTATTGTTAGTGATAGCAATAGTGATTTGTGTTATAACTTAGTGACTGGGTTGCTGTCATCTGAACCAGTGGGGGTCATATTTCTTTGGCTCTTCTTTCCTCCCCGCTCCTCCAGGAGCGGGGAGGAAAGAGGGGAGGGCCAGAGTGGGGGGATGGGGTGGGGTGGAGTGAGTGAACGTGCTGCCTAGCTGGGTTTAAACCACGACACAGGGCCTGGGCCAGTCCCAGTCCCACAAAAGGGGAATCTGGGAAGGGAGAAGAAGATGTTTGCAACTCATTTCGATTATGAGCAAGCTAAGCAATGGGCAGCATGACATTGTGAGCTCTGAGAATCTGTCAGGAAAATATAAGCATTAATCATGTTCCTTATTCAGCCTATTAATGTAATTACCACTAAGAATATCAGTATTAACATCTTATATTGCCCTCCAGATCTTGCAGTCCCCAGCACATTGTGCAAGATCAGGCTGTTTCCTTACTAGATTTACACGCTTGGGTTCACAGCACTAGATTAATCAGTTGTAAAAGTGTGCCACTTAAACACGTCTGCCACATCTCCAGGCCATCATGTGGTCAAATACACAAATACGGACAGAGGAAGATGCTCTCTAGGCAGCCGGGCTGGGTTCGCCCCCCTCCCCCCTCCCCCTCCACTTCTAGCCAGCTGTTTTCAAGGAAGCAGCAGCTCTTTCAATTGCAAACCAACATCTGACACTAGAGCTGTGGACAGCCGCTGCCTCCCAGCCAAGCCTGGGGAGACGGCAGAGCAGGAGGCGAGGGGCAGCCCCTCTGTCCCTCCCTCTCTCTCAAGGCAGCCTACAAAGCCAGAGGCACACAAAGGTCCTGGCTATTAGAGCTGCATCTTGCAAAGAATAAAATGCCTTTTCCTCTTGTGTGTCTTTTGAACTAAGCTGGTTCCAGGCTGTAGGGACATTATCATGTCAGTGTGCAGTGACCGTGTGCTACCCCTTGGTCCTCAGGGTCTAGTTCAAACCGAAAGATGGTAGTACCTCTATTGGTTTGGTGGGTCCAGACAGACCACCGTGCCTGGCACATCGAGCCCACACCTGGCTGGATCTGCAGTGACTTTGAATGCATCCTGTGGGGAGACAACTGCCCTTGAGCCCACCTGTGTACCTGGGAAGTGTCCTGCCTTCTCTCTCCCAGAGCTTGATTAGGGAAGAGGCTTTCAGAGGGGCACACAGGGTGTCCCCGCAAGGCACACAGAGCTGGGATGAGCATGCCCAAGCCACTCACCACCCTGCACTAGCTGGAAGTGTATACAAGCCACTCATTATTCAGGATGGATGGTGTCAGCCACTGTGAGAGAGTCATTTATGCTGCACAAGCTTCAGAAACACCCAGACCCACCAAACTCAACCCCTCTCCTACAAATCTCTCTTTTTGGTCTAAACTTATCTTCAAAGACATTATCCCTACATTTCTGGGAGGGCAGGATCACCTCCCTGGTTGCACTCTTTTCCTGGGGCACGACAGGTATTTCAAAGAAAACAGTTGCTCTTTGTCCTCCAGAACCTTATATTACTGGGGTTCCTGCTTGATCCAGTGCCTATATGTTTAAGCCTAAAAATTATTGTTGCTGGTATCTTTTATTGTTTCCCCAAAACAATACAAGGGGAAGGCGAACAAGATGATGATGGGAAGGTGTGATCATATGTGCATTGTTACAGGCGTGCCTAGCTTTGAGCTGAGGTTATCTAGTGACAGCAGCTTCTCCTGCTCTGCACTACTAACATCTGCCCTGCAAGGAGCAGCCACTGCTCCCTCCTCCCACTTCTCATCAACACCACAAAGAACAGCATAAACATCTGCATTTACCTTTTTGCTTATTTAAAAACGGCAGTAGGGGTGAAGCCAAGAGACTTCTCTTTCCAGAGTCCTTGGAAGACACTTTACTTTGGTTAACAACAGTTTCTTCAATGGGTTTCTTCAGGATTATTCTTTCCTTCAGCTCCTCAGTACTGATAGCTGAGGCTGGGGCTTCAGCACTTACTTTTGGTGCAACAAAGGAGCATTTCAGATAGGATGTGGATTCTGCCAGGTTTTCCCTGTTCATCCTGCTCTCTGTTTTACTTGCTTCATAGTCTGAGGCATCAGTGCGCGAACTGTTCTCTTCCTTGATAATGTCCATAGGCTTCATCACAGGGGAGTCCTGCTCCCTCTTTGGGCTCTCTTCAGAGGCCGATGAGGCATCACAGGACTCAATGATGAGCTCGCTGTCGAGCTCGGCCTCCCGCTCCTCCCGTAGGATGCTGTACTGGATGGAAGGGGAGGCAGGTGATGGAGGGGGCCCTCCAATATGGCTGAAGGTCATGTAGTTGGAGTGCAGCACCTCCTCAGCAGCCAGTGGGTCCTCTGAGACCAGCTCAATCTCAGAGTCCCCTGATTCAGCACTGCTGGCTTCATTATCCAGCGGTGAGGAGGTGGTAGGGCGCCCAGGTTTGACCCGCTGGTCTCTCTTCTCAGTGGAAAGGGCTGGCGACTGTTGCACCTCTGGGGTCTCAAAGGAAAAGCTTTTTGCTTCCTTGATGGCACTGATGAGTTCATCCTCCGACAGGCTGCCTTTGCCCTGCGACTCTGAGCCGGATGGTTCTGCCACCCAGAAAGGAAGAGGAAAAAAAAGAAAAAAAGTGTTAAGAACGAGATTTTCTGGCTGCTTAGGCAACAAACACAATAGATTTCATGCCAGCACAGATCCCTCTGTCAGGGCTGGTAACACAGGCAGAAAGTCTCCCCATCTGGGATGACTAACAGTAATAACAGCTTGTCCCTACAGAGCATTTCCCATGCACTACTTGTTACAAAAGAGGTATCATTAGTATTGTTTACTGAGGAAACAGCTGGAGCACAAGGCAGTGCTGCTCAGCGCTTTGCCAGTGGCTCAGCAGTATGGTTTTCACCAGAAAAACCACCCACCATGAGGAACACAGGCTCAGGCCACACATGACAGTGTCTGACTGTCACCAACAGACACAGGTCTACTCCAGGGACAAACATGCACAACATGGCTGGTGGGTTCCTGATACCACCGGTCATAACAAGCTCTGTGCAGTAGTTTTGTCAAACTTTAACTTTCAGGTATGGAAAGGTTCAGGTCAGAATTTTTCAGGGGAGCAGGTGGTGAATTTTCTGTTTGATTTTATCTCAGTTAGGTCCAAGACTGAAGCTCCTATTATTACCTTAATTCTTTATAACACTGAGAACTATGTTAACTGAAATAATAACTGACCAACTTGTCATTCAAAATTTAAAACAAAAAAATTCCTCTGCATTTTCTGGCTCACACTGGAAGAAGAAAGAGAATAAAAATGAACCGTTGAAAAGGGTGCCTGGTCACCCAGGATTAGCAAGGAGACCACATCCCCTACTAGAAGTGAACCCAGCACCAGAATTTCCGACTGTTCTGCCTATATACCACTTTACTATGTAGAATTTTGTAATGAAATAACAAATAAAGTAAAATTGCACATAAAACATTCACAACATGAGGCAATGAAGACAGCACAAGCCACTGTCTTGTGTTAGTGCATGGGTAAATGTTCCCCTTGATCATTCACAGAGCACCAGCCAGCACAGATGCCCCTGGAGCATCAGCAACAAGGCCAGCCAGGCCGCCTCAGCCCATCTGTGCCAAAGGAGACCACAGCAGCAGTGCACACCCTATCTCCAGCCAGCACCTGGCTGCCACTGCCTCCTGCTTTCCACCTTCCACATCACTGACCCAGAGATCTCTGCCATCCACACACAAGACCCTCCCTGTTGAGGGGAAGAAGGGCTGAATTCCCCAGTGTTGTTGAAACAGCCATCATAGAATCATAGAAATTTGTCCTCTGAGTGAAGTGCTCATTCACTAATTTTATATCATTATTAATGTGACAGAGGTCACTAAGTGGCATTGCAGGTGGTGGACGTTCAAGAAAGCCATCAGAAAACTAGAGCTCCAGGTTCCCTTTCGCTGATGCTGGTGAAGAGAGCCTGTATCCGCATGTCTGCGGATGCCATCAGGGCATCCTAAATTTTCCACCCCCTTGGTTGCAGGTGGGATCCCTGAGCTGACCTGGTTCAGGTGCAGCCACTGGCATCAGCCCCCCCAAGCCCACTCAGCAGCACTGACCACCTCTGGAAGCTCCTCTACAACAGGGGGTTGGAAAGAGATTTTATCAGACCTGACCCGGGATAAAAAAAACACTATTTCTGGGTATTTCCTTACTTAATTTCTCATGGCAATAGCATGATTTCTTCCTGGTCTTATACTTTCCCCAAGATTAATCAGATAAAGGGGGAGATTTTAATTATAGCACCCAAGCCATGATCTGCTGGGAAATGGGCAAGAAAAACAACCTCCCAATATCCCTTTCAAGCAATTCTGGTTTGAGCATCTGCAGTACACATCATCGGTAATTTTGAGCACGTATTGTTGCCACATCTGCAGCTCCTCCAACAAAACATCTCTCTTGTAACAGATCCCTCTAACATGAGAAAGTCCTTCTGCAACCCATGGTATGGTCATAATCAGGATGAAGATGTCTGGGACTGTTCTGACATGACTGCATGGATGCTGGTAAGTTTCTGTTGCATTGGATGTGCCCAGCAGGAGCCTGAGCACCCTTTTCCTCTGGCTGCAGGCAGCCTGTGTGAGCTGCGCCACTCTCCTGCATTCCCATGTGTGAGCATTTTCTCCCTGAGCAATGACTTAATTCGGCAGGCATCCAAGCAGGCATGTGACTGCCAGCACTTGTAGTGCAGCAACACACTGTCCCTTGGCTTCACCCCGCTCCTGCCCCCGCTGGCAGTTCATAACTCTCAGCCATAGCATTTACCTTGCAAAGTCAGTCTTTTGTGGCCAGCAGCAGGGTGTCACATCTACCACTGGCACAGGAAAGCATATAAATACCCACCGCCTTTCAGCACTAGCACAGTGCATGAACAGACAACATCTTCCCCAGAATGATGATGGCCAGTAATTAAAAGTAAACCTTTTTAATAAGTCCTCATCCAAGCAGGAGGGAACAAGGGGCTTTGCCAGAATACTTGAGGGGTACCTAGGAGCTACAGTTTTGCTGGGTCACTGAGTAGAAACAGTGGGTTTCTACCCACTTGTAGGTTTTACATTTCTTCCTCAGTTATGAACAGAGTCTGGCGCTGCATGTCCCTGGCTGCAGGAAAGGGGGGAAATCCAGAGAAAACACTCTGCAGGAGCCAGCCCCTAAAAGAAACTGCCTGCTTCTTTCCTTAACGCCATAGGATCAGTAGTGATTCTGGCTTTCCAGCACCCAGATGCAAGACCTCCCAGGGCTGCTTGGGCAGTGCTGGGGATCAGCTTTGCCTATGGACAGGTATGTTTTGGTGTTGGCAGTTATGCCAGGCACTCCAGTGCCTCCCAGTCAGGCAGCAGCTGTGAGGCTCAGCCATGCACTGTTCAGCTACTCTGATGGAATACGGTTATCAAGTGTCACAAAGGCAGCCTTGAACAGTCACTGAAGACTGAATAAATAACAATTAGTGCCTGAAGTTCTTAATTACCTTGTAGTGCAAAAAGTCGATAGAAAATTGGCACATCTCTGAAGTAGCATGTGATGTCACCCAGTCAGATAGAAGAAGAAAATTGGGATTCTAAAGTCTATTTGTAATCTGAAGTTTCTGGCTGATGCAGGCAGGATAAACTCACAGCTACAGTGAACTCTATCTCTTTTCTCTGTGTGTGAAAGCATACAAATGCATACTCAGTTTTGGGTAGGAGCTAGGTATTTCCCTAAGGGTAGGTATTAATGTGGGTGGAAATCCCAAACTGGAATTTTAAGGAAATTCCAGCTGATTTTTAAATGCTTCTTGATGCTATCAAAGCAATGGAAATTTCAGCTTGGGGATGTTCATTATCAGATGTTCCTTGACAAAGGGTTAGGATTCCAGGACACTGAAATTTAGTTTAAAGCCTGAAAATTCTTTTTCCTGTCACAGAACTTTATTCCTTTTAAAAACACTACACTGCTTTTGTATTTTAGCAGTGTGCAAGAGAGAAAATGAGGAATAGGTATTGAGTACTACTGCAGTAATCAAGCAATAAGGAAATGTATAAACATGGGATTTTAATGTCCCCCTAGCAGAAATCAGGAGCCTTCAAAAAAGACTGGCCCTTTGATCCTCCAGTCCTCTTTGTAAATAAGGTGTCAGCATTTCCCTCAGCACTTTTTAAAAGCAACGCTTTCACTTGAAAACAGCACTTACTTTTACCAATTTAACCTTATACTCTGCAGGAGCAAAGAGGTGTTAAAATAGCCACTAATATTTAAATATGAACCCAGACATTTGCCGTGCCCTGGTCCCACAAATCTCATTTCCTCTGGGGAGCATGACCAGCCATGGTGACTCCAAAATCACCATGATCCAGCCCAAACTGTTGCCTGGCTGACAATACCCCCAGTGACACACACCAGCTCACAACTTCCTCTTAAGGAGAAATCCCCTTGGGGACCAGGCCCAGCAAGCCTGTATCTGACCCCAGCCGTGCTTCTGAGCAGCTCTCTTCAACTTACTTCTGTAGATCCCCAGCCCTGTCTTCCCCTCTTCTCACAGAGAAGGGGCAGCCCACCCCGAGCAGTGAGTTAGTGGTAGCGCAGTTTGCGCTCCGCTTCAGTTTGGCAATGTAACTGATGCTTGAGCAGAGCAGAAAAGCCTCCAGATATGGATACCCAGTAATGTCTGCTCACACCCACTTGGACCCACCCAACAAACCCATATTAATTCTCCAGCATGCAGGGCTACAATTGCAACCACTCTCTGAATACAAAAATAACCAGTGCCATGCACCAGCATTACCTGTGCCAGAAGACGGTGGCGTGACAGACCCTGGGCTGTCATCTTCTGGCTCTGACACTGTCACTGTTGGTACCACCTCATGGCCTGGCTTCAGGCCAGTCTCTGGATGAACTGGGCTTGACTCTTTGCTGACAGCTTCCCCAGCACTTTCTGTCTTGGTGAGCGTGATCTTGATGGGAGCTGTAACGTCAGAGGCACTGTGCTGATCTCCAGACCTTGTGTCTCCAAGCTGATCTTGGTCTTTGGCTTCCTTTGTGTCCTCTGAAGCTGGTCGCTGAGGTTCAGCAGTGTGGCTGGATCTGGTGGATATTCCCTGGTACTTATCGATAAGGTCTGGGCTCTCATCTTCTGAGTCAGGCTCATGTTTTTCTTGGTACTTTATTTCTTCTGATCTACTTATGTCCATGTATTTATAAGCTTCTACTTTCATCGGATCTGCTAGGGTTTTATCAACTTCGGTAGACTCTGCAGGGGTCATCTCTATTCCCGAATCTGAGCTAAACAAACCACGGGACTCAAACCCAGTCACATCTTGAACGGGATGCCCCAGTGCGTTAAACCCCTCCGTGCTGCCGGAGCAGGGAATGGGGCTGTTTTCCTGCTGATAAATGCCCATGTAATAGGTGGAGTCCCGTGGGGTGGTGTAGTGGACATCTGAAATCAGAGAGGTGTAGAAGGAGCTGTCACCCCCGTTGGCAGTAGAGCCATAGTCAAAGAGGTGTGAGGAGCCTGTGATACCTAAAGCAAAGACACAAAAGCAATGCATAGTCAAGAGACAAGTGCCTGCATGCATCAATCTTTCTGCAAAGCTGTACTCACTCCCTGCTGATTTTAGATTCAGTTTGTGCACTGAGCTTAGCTTTGCTTGCAAGCCCTTTGGGACTGTCTCTTACTACACCTTTGGGCAATAGTGGCACATCTGTCAGACAAGGCTTCCAGCTGCTGTTGTATCTTAAAATAGTCATAACGATGCTGATAGCTGCTAAGAGTTCCTGGCCAATATTTATCCAGCCTGTGTATAAAAATCTCCAGTGGCAATCCCACAACCTCCCTCACAATCCAACTCAGGAGCTCACCATCAAAGATCCTTGAAAAAAATAAATCTAATGTCCAATACAAGCCAAATCTAGAGCTAAAAGAGGTTGGTTTGGGTTTTTTTGTTTGCTTTGATGCAGAGAAATGGAAGAGTTTCAACCTAAGGAAACTTTTAAGAAAATAAATCTGCTGGGTAGAAATTTAGATGCAAAGCTTGTAGGCAGCTTTAGATTTCAGTTTCTCTTTTAAGAGTAACCACCCTAAATTTGTGAAATAGCAGGGCCATTTAGTCATTTCCACAGGCCCCAAAAGCCGTATCCCGTGTGCATCATCTACAAAGCATGCCAGCATGAAAGTGGTTAAACCTCTATCCATACCATCATTTTCATTCACCCTCTCGAATTCCCTTTGTCAAGCTTTAAGTTCCTGGGGATGTTGCTAATTAAATTACAAGCAATGGCCACTCTCTTTGCAGCATTAATATAAAGCACAGCTCAACAGCAGGAACAGCGAGATCCCCCATGAGGGAGGCGGGAGGTGGGAAGACAAATTTTTATAAGGGCTGAGGGAACAGGGATGTAGAGGAACAGAGCTAATGCCTGTAGGAGCTGGTGCCTGTAGGAGGGCGGTAGCCTGTTAACTGCTTGCGCACAGATGCACGTTGCATCGCAGAGGCTGGCTGGCTTTCTCATCACCCTGCAAGGGATGTGGGGCTCCCGACATGCTCCATGTGTGCCATGGCCAGGGCTTCCATGCACAATGCAAACTGAACAGTAACATTAAAGGGGTATTTGCTGCTGCTGCAAAGCCAGAAACCGGGTGACGTCAGCATGAAAGCTCCTGAGCTACTTGCACTTCATTATTTTCTCTCTCCTCGCATAAACATAACAATGCTATCTCTAAATACCATTACAACTGCTTTTTCCCCACAGCCTTCCACGTGTTAGATACATGCTCATTTAGTGAACCCTGAAGCAATTTCTGCCCAGCACCCCCCTCCCCCCCCATTAGCATTGTCCAGTGTGTAGCTACAGATTTTATTTTACCGCACAACCTCACTGGATTTGACATGCACAACACAAGCCCTGCACAAAGGCATAATGACCATTTCCCTCACTGTATTTTTACATCACTCAGTGCTATGATGACATGCAAGCAACTTCTCTTCCCTGGGCCTTCAGGGTAGGAACGACATGCTTCTCCTCTTACAAGAGAATCCTGGTAGCATAAGGAAAAAACAACCCAAAAGCACCATTCCTTGCTTTTCAGCCTTCCTGCTCTACCTGCTCCTGTGTGTCCATCCTCACTGACTTCAGGTGCTGCTGGTTCCCCTCCAGCCCTTACTGCTAATCTGCTACTGCACGCAATGCTGACAGCCCATGGCATTTGTGTGTAGGGATGGCAGCTGCCTTTGCCATAAAAGAGCACAGGGCAAAGGGTGCTATACCTAGCAGGTGAAAAATTCCCAGTGATTCCCAGGCTTCAGTTTGCTCTTCCCTCTGCTACAGAGCACTGCACAGAACTTTAAACAGAAAAACTTATGTTCAAGGCAAGACCTTGTTTCACAGTGGTGAAGGTCAGTGCAGAGATTTTTCCTATGCATGTGAATTTGGGACTACTTTTTTCTCTCTGTCTGTGTATATACCCCTACTCTAAATTTCACCTTGTATTTTCCTGCCAGCTCATTCAGGGCTGCAAGCTCCTTTTGTAACTCACTGCAGGCAGCTCTCATCCAAATGACTCAGTCTCATCAGCAAAGCTACGTGATAATGGAGCCTAAGCAGAAAACCACAGTGAAACAAAGCAGAGTAAAGGCTAAGCTGCGCTGTCCAGCATCCACATCAGGTCCTACCTGAGGCCACCCAGTGCCTCACAAGGATAGCTCATACTCAAAAAACTATTTCTAAATGATCAGTGAGCAAAAAGGGAAAGACTCTTTTACCCTGTTAATATTTTTCTTGCTGAAGTTGCCCTTTTTGAAAATTGTCCATAAACAGGCTTGGATTTTCACAAATGGGTTGGTTAGCTGGAATTATCTGATGCATGGTTTATGCCAATATATTTCAGGCTGTGAATTGCTGACTACATACTTTTCATGCCTGTTGCTGCCAGTATCTGCTGTTCTTAACTTACTGTTTGTTCTGGGTGAATAGCTGTCTAAATCATGGGGTTTCGGGGCTGCTCTTTTATTAGATGATTTCTCGGTGCCTACTGGTCCTCATTCAAAGCCCAGTGAACTCATTAGAAAAGTCCAAATGATTCTGAATGGCTTTAGACCAGCTCAAGATGGCTGCGCTATAGTTTCTGCTCTAGGCACTCATGAAAAATCCAACATCACATCACCATCAGTGAACAAAAATACATTTCTACAAACATCTCATTATTGCTAGCAAAGGGGGGGCACAGGCAGAGTTTAAAGGAGATTGAAGTTGCTGTCAAAACAATATTCATAGATGCTGTTTGCAGCTTTCATTTCTGCTTTGTCCACAGTATATGTGAGCCAGATACACATGCATTTGAAGCACTTAGTAATGCTGATCAATATATCAGTGTAAGGGTTTCTAATGCATTTGTGTCAGGTGCTTCATAGCAGAAGTTATCACAAGCCAAGAGATCTCTCAGAAGAGCCACTGTGATAAAGAGAGCCTGGGAAGATATTGTCCTATTCTTTAAGATATTCATCAGCAGAAAGAGAAATAACCCTGAAATAGTCATCAACAGAAACATCACATTTTCATAAAGAACAAATCCAGTTCTGTGGCAGATGTTAACACAAGAGCTCATTTAAAATGGACTCACTGTTGACCATAAACATTTACTTTTCTGCAGTGGTTTTGCAAATAACAATGAAACCAGAAAATCCATTTCTTACTGGGGTTCAGAAAGAAGACAAAGAGTTAAAGGGTGTGGAAGCATGTCCATGCGCATGTGTGAGCAGAGAGAGGGTTCACATTAGCAGGACATAGAGGGATCCCTACTTTCAAGGCAGCCGCAGAGTCAAGAGCACTGAAGACAGATGAAATGGCCTAATTACCATGATTTAATTCAAATCTTTCTTTCCACAGGGAATGATTTAAAGCCATTGGTAAAACTGCATTTTATTTGGGAAGTGTGAATCTGTCAGCCATTAGGCTGGCTATTAAAGACATGGAAACCTATAATAGCTGAACAGATTTTTGTTGAAGAATAGTGTATTCAGAGCCTGGTGATTAAGTAATACCCTCCCTGACTTGGAGTTTATTTAGTTCAATATCCGTGGGAAGGAGAAGCCTTGAATAGCACTGGTAATGGATGGCAGTATCAGATTTGAATTCGCCCTTGTTACAAAGGGTTGGTTTTTTTACTCTGGATTTCCCTCAAACATGCCCAAAAACTTGCCTGCCAATTCAGGTAAAGCAAAGCTATTCAGTGCTTGAGAGCCGCAGTCATGCTTGCTTGTAACATAAGCCCTCAGGAAATAATTCCACTTCCTGCGACCAGCTAAGAAGTAATGGGTCTGATCAAATCACTTGAGCACAGCTGAGATGCTCAGCAAGTTACATGTGTTTTCGACTGTAAAGAAAAAAAGTAAATTGAAAATGACTGGTTTATTTCCTCAGAATGAGTAAGTGAATGCTCCAGAAATCGTCTCCTACAGCACTGGATTTAGAGCTATTTAGCAGTTTACACAGGAAATAATTTAGAAATCATTGGTTCCATGGAGTGCAACTCTTAATTTAAGAAAGGCAGCTGAAGCCCAATTTGGATCAATGCAAGAGGAAACAAGAAGTTATCTGAGGGCAATAAAAAGAAGAGCTGATTTAAATTAACTGATTTTCCCCCCAACTACAGTATGCTCAGTCTTCTTCAGATTGATCACTTCAGAATATTTTGTTCCATTTCCAATAAAATAACCAGTTTCTGTGTTAACCTGCCTTTCTTAATATTTGCATGCAACTCTGGTGACCTTGAAGGGCACAGACAGGCTGACAGAGAAGGACATGGCATTTCAGTTCTGCAGAACAGCTGGCGACCCTGCAATGCGAGGTTCAGTATTTATCGTGTGTCAGTGATTCAATCAGAATTATTAATTTTCAAGAGGGGGGAGAACTAATCTTTAATTAGATTATGCTATTTTTACAGCCTAGAGCTGCACTGAGGAGAGGAAGGATCTTTGGTTGCAATGGGAGGAATCAAGGTTTCAGTGACCTTTAGAGACAAAAGCAGAATAGTGTGAGAAAGCTGCTTCGAGCAAATTCCTGTAAGTCTTTTAAATAGTTGGCTCTAACTTTTGCTTTGGATATTGAGTCTCAGGAGTCATTACCAGTGCTGCAGGGCTGCTGGCTCCCAAAAGCAGGGCATCCCCACCTCCCTGTCATATCCATGCAGATCACGGCCTCCTGGCGACAAGGTCCACCTTGTCCTGTTCAGAAAGTCTCTGCCCTGTGGTAATTTATGGACTAGAGGTAATAAAAAGCAAAGCCTGATAAACAAGGAAGGTACTCTTGTTTGGCTGGCCCCAAATGATGCTAGAAGGTCTCTCAGGCCACATGTCACTCCCAGTACCATCGGTACCATCCAGAGATTTTAGGTAACAAAGAGGCCAAAACTGAGTAACAAGCATTTTCCAGCACAGCAACTTCTCTCTGATCCAAGACTCCCAAAGGCACTGCAGAGCTCAGGGGTATGCAGTGACTTACTTTCAGCGCTGAAACTAAAGCCTGGCTCTTAAAAATATACTGCAGGTTGCCTTAAAGACTCAAGGAAGATTGAGTGCTTTGCCAAGCTTTCTATTTTATAATTACTCTCTCACCTAGGGAAACCTGATTTCATAGCAAGGCCCACTCTTAGGATCCAAGGAGCCATTATGGTGTCCCATTGCACCTGACAGTGATGCACGACAGTCTCATTGCCCAGACCTTGCCACCACCTAAACATCTATATCAGAAGATCAAACCACAGCTCAGGGTTCTCTCTGATGATCAGCTCAGACCATGTTTCCCTGCCCAACATCAGCAGCTTACATTCCAGTCACTCCTTCACTTTTATCCTTCATCCATGACCATTAGATAGATGCATCTTCCTGCTTTCTTCCAAATACACAACAAAAGTAGCTATTGAACAGTCCTGCCTTTTCTGAAACAAACTGTAAATTTTGTCATCAGCCACTAGCTAAAAGCTGATGCTTGGCTTTGGCTTTTCTTTATTCCCAACCTATCCTTAAAATGGAGAAAATAAGGGAAAGACTTTTTCCTATTCTTCTGATACACAGTATCTCATTGTTTCTTTTTAGTTTCCTAACTCAGTTATCTTCCTTTTTAAAACTGATGTAATAGTGCTTTACTGTTTTCTCATATATAGTCATATACAACTTCATCCATATGTTCAGTGTTTTGTCACTTTTCTATATCTCTTTACAGTACCCAGATGGATGAGCACTCCCAAGTCTATCTCCAAATTCAAAGCACACTCTGTTTTCTTAGATAGAGACCAAGCTGTTTCTTCCTCTCTGCTTGATTTTAAGTCCAACTCAAATCTCAGGAAAGCTCCACAGATTTCCATCTGTCCTTTGCTAGTACCAGTCCCAGCAGTGACTAAGGCTGCTTGCATGAGTAGCAGTCATCTCTCAGCCCCATACCAAATCACACGATGCTTTGAAGTAGGCTGGCTAACCCCAGGGATATTTGACTGTACCACTTGGGAACCATGTTCTCAATTTCCATAAATTTTCTAACCCAGGACACTTCAATATCCACACAAACCTCAAAAGGATTCAAGCAGTTGTGTGTCAGCTCAAGTAGAGCTTGAAACCCAAACAGCTGGGACCTCTCATGCCATGTGCAGGCATCACCGTGCTGCAGGTAGCACCACTAAGTCAGTTCTCAGTCTCCCTTGGATTAGCCTTTCTCAATAGCCAGAGCCAGCTGTCAGTCATGAGCTATCCTACCTCCAGATGCCATAGGTCAGCTGCAGAGAGAAGCAAGCTGGTTGCAAGAGAAGTGCGCTAGGCACGCATCCGTGCCAGCAGTGCCAGCTATTCCCAGCTGCCAGGAGATGGTGCTCTTTGTTTTATCTCGGGATTTGCAAACCCACTTTACAGGCAACTTCCTTCAGAACTCTTATGATTCTGAGTGCGGAATATGTACAACTCTGCAAGTCATAGTATTCACAAACATAAATAGCCATACTCCTAAAGTCATTTTGGGATTCACTGGCACAATAAATGCTATAAGAAAACTGGATGTATTGGAAGAATACATGCTTCTATTCTATTATTATTTCCTCCTGGTTCTCTGCATGGGCCCTGAACATGTTGGGGAAATTCAGAGCAGCAAGAAGGCTATTTCATGCTGCCTCAGAGCACCTTATAGCTCTGTGCCTTAGCTCCTGGGGACAGGAGTGAGTCAGTGAATCAACTGTGCAAGGTTTTCATCCTTCTTGAGATCCACAGCCGCCAGAAGAAACTCTGCTATGCAAAGAGGCAGGTGCTCTCTCCTGCACAGGTAGGAGGGCAAAAGGACAAGGTGGAAAAAACAGGTTTAATTCTCTTGACACTGCGGTTGTCACTTCATTGACTTCAGTGGAGTGACTTCTGATTCATCCCTCCTGAGATGGAAAGCAAGTTCCAAACTCAAACAAGTTAATGATACTCTCTGACGCATGTAAAAACCCCTCCTCCAGGTCAACGTGCAGATGATATGAGTTACTTCAGCCTTCATCCCTAGTGCTTTAGCTGTCTAATGTAAGCAGGCATTTCAGTTTCAAGTTCTAAGGTTCCCCCATTTCAGTCCTCTGTGTGTTGAATATACATGGGGGTCAGGTGGGACCCCAGCCACAATAAAACCTTGGCTGCTGAGGATGAGCATCCTTTATCAACTCACCATCTGCTTGTAAATACAGAGGCTGGAGGGAAAGACAAATTGATTTCAGGATCCAACCCCTGGAGGCCCTAACACTTTTGGGAGCTTCAGGCTGGGGGGCTGAGATACTCCCCCCCGCAGCTGTGTTGGGTCACCATCATGTTACCCAAATCTGGTTCTTTGATGTGGCTTCTCAAGATACTGCCTGGACATTTCTCTTGTTGCCCCAGCCAACATCTAATTTATTCTAAAAACTGGGCAGGCATGGATCATCAGGTCCTGGCTCAGCTGCAAGTGCTACAGCCCTGTCTGTGGGAGGGAGGTGTAGGGAACACTGATAAGCTTTTAATAAGATTAAGACAGATCCACCCTGGGGAACACGGGACACACTGTGCTGCCAGCACCATCATCCCATCAGGCTGTTAAAGGCATCATATTTTTTGTCGTGGTGTCTGCACCACAACAGCTCTTGTCTCCCTGACACCACAGCTCCAAAAAGATATCAGGGCCCACCTTTTTGCTGCTGCTGCTGAGTAAGCACTGTGGGTGCCTGGTGCATCCCAGACCAAGCCAAGTCAAACAGAGGAGCAGAGCTTGTTTTGGTGATGCTGAATATCCTCAGCTCCCATGGCCATCCACAGCGTTCACCACAACTGACAAGGGATGCTCAGCAGGTTCCCCTAAACCAACCAGCCGGGGTACAAAGTGAATCCATAGTAAATGATTCAGCAGTTCATACCCTAAGTGCCCTCCAAGCTTTGTGCTTCAATAAATGATCTCAGAGAGCTCCAATTTGACCTGGTAGCAAAACCCTGGTATAAGGTCAGTGACAGTCTTCCACACTACTCTACACAGCATAAAAAGTGAGGAACTTTGAAAAAAGGACCCTGTGAAGACCACAAGAACTGTTTAAAATGTGCATAAAGTTTCAAATGCTCCTAGAAATGCAGCTGCAGTAGATTTTAATAATTATTAGAAAAGGATACAAAGAATCATGTAGTAAGTTTTAACAAAAAGCTGATTCAGAACAATAAAGCAGATTTCACTCTTGTGATAGGTGACTGGTCAGTAGGGTTCAGCAATACTAAGGTACTGCCTAAAATATCAAATGCACTTTGCTATGGATAATTAAACCCAGCTTATGAGAATAATTCATTGTTATTTCACTGTAGTCACATTTCCCCTGGAATGATTAAGCCCCACCAAGTCCCACTGCAAAAATTCTAAGTACTAAGTGAATTACTACCTAAATCATGTTTCCCAATGACCTGAAGTGAGGCCCAACTCCCTTTAGAGCACTAGACACCAAAGTATCTCACAAAATCTGGATGTGTTTGACTAAGTCTTATATGTCTTTAAGTTTGAAAATACCTAAATCCATTTCAAACATGGTTTAGGAACTTCAGCTCTTCACTGTTTTTGTCCCCAGACTGCTACAAAGCAGTCAATCACTCTCCAAACTCAGACCATGTTGTCTTTCAATATCCCCTCCAGAAACACCCTCTTCCCTGGTAAAGCCTCCATCCTGAGTCTGTGTCACAGACACCTCTGCCCATCCAGCCTAACCTTTGCTGGGTCCCAGTTAGATATAAATTACTCTACATACATACTCTACAGCTCATGGTAGCTGTAAGCCAATCCACAACCATGTGGCTTCAGATTCACACTCAGCCTGGACAAGAAAAAAATGCCAACATCAGCTGCTTTTGATGCTGCAATAAACCCAGGACAGAAATTGTTGCCCCACAGCTTCAGGCTCTTCCATGGGGAGGAAAAGGCAGTGCTGGAGAAGGGCTTTTGCCAAAATACAAGTCTGACACACATCTGGGGGGACTGCTGAGTTTTCTCTATGCCACTCATACCTGACTGCTATTAAATAATGAGGAAAAAGCGGAAGGCAGGTTGTCTAGCACTTGGCTTCACACCCCAGAGGGTTGGAGCCACTCCAGCAGCATGAATCTTCCAGGAAGACAGAGCAACAACTGCAGTGAAGTTCAGCTGAAATCACTGAGGGCTCTCAAGAGGCAAATTAATTTTGTGGCAATGCATAACAGTGATGCATCAGGTGTGGTAATTCAGGGAGAAAACTCTCGGGCCGGGCTGATTCAGGAGGGACACCACCAAAGGCACTAGTTATACCTGCAGGGAACTGTCACCAGGGAAGGAAGTATGAAGCTCTGGCAGCCAAGAAAAAGAATCTGAAGACAAGGCGTTTCTGGCCGCAAATCAAGATCAAATCTAATGCCCAAGGGACAGCAGGGAAATCTAGGTCAGAAAGGACATGGCGATGCAAGGCTGATGCAGGCAGAGACAGAGCTCAAAAATCACCATCTAACTCTTTCACCCAAGGCTTTCCCATCACAACATGACCTGCACCAGAAAGACCAGAGTATACTGGCTCATGATGTCTACCTTTATTGGCAGCAAGAGAAATCTTAGGAGAAAAGAACCTGTATAGCATCAAGTAGGATCCAGAACATATATAAAAACCAAGAGAAGTGATGAAATATGAGCAGCATCAGAAAAGATTAGAAAAATCCAAGAAACAAACCAGGAAGTTCTGCTGAGGCAGGCAAGGCAGCAGACTCTGATCCAAGCACCAATGTGGTTTCATTTCATGTTAAGTGATTTCTCTATTTCTAGGAGGTGGGGGCACTAAGAATGCATCTGAAAGTCAGAAAGTTTTCAAAAGTACATTAAAAGTTAAACCTCTCAAAGTAGTGCAGAATGTGGGGCACAGCCACTGCAATCATAAATCGGCATCAACCTGCTGGCTCCTTCTGCTTAAGGAGGATCAGGCCATATGTGCTATAACTAATGCTATAAGTGTCCTTGCCTTCAAGGTCTCTCCTTCATTTACCTGCCGCTATGTCTCTTCTCCTGTAAAAGATGAGTTTAATCCAAGCAAAGACAGAAAAAAGTCTCCCCAGACACTTTGCTTCCCTGAAGGGCATTTTTAGAGACTTATCCCACCCTTCACTCTAGTGAAGAACCAATACAACTACAGAACCCTGCATCTCCTGACTGTGAATATGTGACACCAAAAATACCCACCAAGGAGACCAGCCAGCAAGTCTGAAGAATATAGCCCAAGTGGAGGCAGAGGTTAGTTCAGCCATCACCCTCTATGAAAGCCCAGAAGCTCCTGCTCCTTCTTTGCTCAGCAGCTCTCCATCTCTCCATTTGCAAGGCCTGAAGGTTGGGACCTCTGTGGTGAGTTGGGGCATGGTCATCAGGCTGGCTTTTCTTTGAAACCTTTCCCAGACACTTTGGATGACACCCACAAGCTCTTCACTCCTGGATACCACCAGCATAAAACTCTCCCCTGTATACATTCACACCATACACACAGCCCCATGAGCTGCACTGCAGACTCACCCACTATTTCCTGGTATAAGGAAACCCAGGACACAGATATCTTTGGCTCCAGCCTTCTACAGTCCTGCTGCAGTCAGCATGGCAGGGATAGGGACAATTGCTTTGCTCTAGAGCCGGCAGCTGCTGATCCTCCACTCTTCCCAAAAAGTGGTGAAAGCCAAGGCAAAATCATGCCTCTGCTGTTTACAAGGGGACCCAGCTCCCCACCGTCAGAGTTGGTGGCTAAATCACAGTCTTTTGCAGATTGAAAAACAGCAGAGGCAGTACTACTGAAAGCTTTTGATATTGTGGCAGACAGAGCAACCTGGATTCAAACCAACCATTTGCTGGAATTACTGTGTGTTACTAAAGCAGGAGGGGGGCAGCAGCTTGACAGCAGCACTAGGACCAACCTCTCTGACAGGCACTTCTCTCTGCATTCAGCAGCACAGCCTGCTGCTTGGCTTCACAAGTGAAAAGCTGGGGCTAATTACCCAGATCATGATGCCTCATGCAGCTTTTCCAGAGTGTCTGACACGCTGTCAGGTAACTACGGAGCAAGCTCTCCCCTTGTTCTCCCGCTCTGCCTGACCTCCCATCCATGTGCAGACAGTGCTGCTGAAGCAGGTCTTGTGGAGTGGCTATTGCACACCACTGCCTCACCCATATCTGCTGAAAGAGGTCTATTAAAATCTGCAATGAAAGCTTAACTTTCCAATGGCAGGGACATCTGTTTTCCTTCAAAGAATGTCCCTTCCTCCAGTGAAATATCCAAGACTCCAAACCTGAAAAGTCTATGACTTTGTTGCCATCCTGACCTTAGACGAGGCAGAAAGCACTAAAATAGTGTTTTATTCATCCCAGGAAGGTTTCAGATCCCAAACAACTGAAAGTTTTTAAGAGTAGTTATGCAAATAATTTTCAAATGCTATCAGTAGAGGTGCTCCTGCTTGGGGAAATGGGATAAATGGGTTGGACTTGATGATCTTAGAGGTCCCTTCCAACCTGGTGATTCTGTGGTTCTGTGAATTAAATACATGACCCCCACAGCAGCTCCTCTGCTTCAGGCTCTAGCATGAGCTGCTTCTGGAAGACAGCTACATGACCTTCAGATTTGCAGCTATGATTGCCAGCAAGGACCCTTGCATCCCAGCAGATAACACCAGGTACAACATTTAACCTGGGAAAAAAAGCAGCTTCGAGACAAGTTCTGGACAAGACATCTCTGCAGATATTGATGATTCACCCACAGGTTTATGCCAAAACAATGAAATGTCCGCAGAACTAAAGCAAATATGGCAAGCAGTTTTTCTGCTGTGTTTTCAGAGAGATAGAAGGGGACATCCGGAAAACTTTAGGACAAATGAAGCAATATGTCTTCTGGGAAAAGCCCATTTTGAGAGTCTACCACAGTGAGTGAGCCAGAAGGCATTTAGAAGAGCAAATCTACCAGCCAAGATTAAGCATTAGGTTGTGCTTTAAAATAAATAAATCCAATAGCCTTGTTGGCTATCTGTTTAGTGTTAGGAAGCAAAGGAAAATTAGTGAGTGCAGGGAAATTCATTTTCTCTAGTATTTTGACATCCAGTCCTTTCTAGTAACCAACTCTTAATGTAAGTACAGGAAATCAGTAAACAGATAAAGTGATAACAGGGAATTAAGACACTAAAATGTGAATTCTTCACATGCAGTATCAGATGCTGGCTAATAATTCCTTGCATTATAAACCTCAGCCAGGGTAATATAAATACACTACGCTCAGGGATGTAGCATATTCTCCTTGGTCAGAAGCCCAGCATGCAAATGTGTATGCAGTGTTGCAGACTGAGCATGACTAAGTATCCAGGTAGGACACTAAAGGAGGCAAAACATCAAAAGAAATAAAAGCTCATGGACCAACCCCGCAGCGTGAAACAAAGAAGGTCCCATACAGGGATGAATAGGGAAGGGAGAAACAACTCCCACTATTTATCTATAGCTTGTCCTCTGGCCCAGATAAACCAAGAGCCAGGTATTTCTGTGGTTTGTTTTCTTCATTTAGGAAAAGCACAGGATGATGCAGAGAAACTGCAGAAGATGCTGATCCAGAAGTACTGGAGGGCAGGACACCTGGGACCAGTCTGGAGGAGGGAATAAGAGGGATAAATTTATATTGTATGGAAGGAGGAAGGGATGGGGAGAACAGGATTACAGTCTATAAATACACTCAAGGTACCAGTATAAGTGAAAGGAGGGAATTAGTCACAGTCTTAGAAGATGGGGGGAAAAAAAAAAAGAATAATGGCTTGAAGCTAAGGTATAAAATTAGGCTACACATTGAGGTGCATTTCTTGATGGAAAAGGGCAGAGAAGTGTAATAGGGAGCACAGGGTATGCCCATATACCATTTATTTCCCCATTACAGTACAACTGGATTGGCTTTAGCAGGGAATGAACTCCATCTCTGCTCTGGGAGGGGGTTCTAGTAGGCATCACTGTTGATAGCCCCATTTTGCCTCTTGTAAATTAGCACTGCAGATGGAATCTGGGCAAATAAGAGGCTCTTCAGTTTTGCAAGGGATGAAATTAAAGGGAAGTAATTCTGCTTGAAACTGAGCTGTAACAGACTTTTTTAAAGATTTCTTTTTTCTTTAGTGAAACAAAACCAAAGCAATAAAAATCATTCTAGGTCAAATCAATTTAATTTGACCTGAAGCTAAATGTCAGATCTGATTTACAGCAAGCTTTAAATATCAAAGGGAAATGCTGTGCACTGGGGTCCCTTATAGAAGCATGCACAATATGGTATATGCAGGGGGAATCTGCAGAGGTGTCCTTCATTTTCCCCACCCCAGCTGCATCTGAAAGACTGCAGCTCCCTTCAGAGAAGCATCTTGTATCTTCTTCCTTACTTCTTCCCAAGCCCAATGGCTTCAACATAGCACCCACACAACCGAAGCTCAGAGGCAGTCCTAAATCACACGCAGACCCATCTTAGCTCCCAGCATTTTGGATTTAAGCCCATATTATTATTCACCACATCATATAGTTACTATAGCAACATCCTATTGAGTATTATTAGAAATCACTGTCCCAAAATCCCATATATTAGAAAGAGTTGTACAGCACCGATAAGACTCATCTTTGCCTGCACAGCTTTCTATTCCCCCAGCTCCCAATAGCAGATGATCCAGCAGTGGATTAACCATGCCCTATCTTTCCCCAGTGCTATCAGTTGCAGTGCTAAGCTGTGGAACAGATAAAGCAAAGTGAACCCCACTTTTGGCTGTCCCAGCTTGTTCAAAGTAGTTGCTGTTTCAAGCTGCTTCTTCATAGCAACTTGCTTACACATTTTTCAGAAGTGAATGACCAAAATATGTTCTAATTTAAATATGGGTATTTTTGTTAACCCAAGCTCACAAGTTAAAACTGAGCCCATTTCATGGAATCATCATAGAACCACAGAGTGGTTTGGGTTGGTTAAAGATCATCTAGTTCCAAACCCCTTCCTCCAGACCAAATTGCTGAAAGCCCCATCCAGCCTTGCTTTGAACTCTTCCAGGAATGGAGCAGTTCACAGTTTCTCTGGGCAACCTGCGCCAGTGTTTCACAACCCTCACAGTAAAGAACTTCTTCCTAATATCTAATGTAAATCTACTCTCTTTCAGCTTAATGCCATTATCCCTTGTCCTGGCACTACTTGCTTTTATAAGAAGTCCCTCCTCTGCTTTCTTGTATGCCCCTTTATATACTAGAAGGTTATAAGGCATCTCTGGAGCCTTCTCTTTCATTTTCCCATCATTGTTCACAAGAATTTAGACTGTAACCCTGCAGATACTACATTTTGTATAAGACCTTTCTGAACATTTCCATTACTGAAAAGAACCATCAACATTTTGTTTTTCTGATGTTGAATGCCAGACCATATTCCTTAGCAACCATGAAATTAAGCCAGTTCAGGGCTGAGGATGAAGGGAAAGGACTGGATGAAGGAAGAACCAGGCTGCACCTTACTCCAAAACACAAGTAGTTACATTTTTCCACTGAGCACCTCTTCCAAAGGAAAACTGGGCTTCAGCAGTTAAATACAACTGATTTATTAGGCAATGGCTTTCCATAAGAAATTAGGTATTTGGGGGAGTTTAAAATAGCATTTAATGTCTTCTTATCCAAATGCCACATGGCTCAGCTGCTGTATTACTGCCCATGAGGCCAGCAGATGTCCATATCAACCAAGGTGTTGCAACACAAAAAGTGTTTCTGAGGTCCATGCAGCTCCCAACCTGACCTGAAATAGCCCAAAGACAATAATCAATGTTATCCTCCTTTAAACACCTGAAACAGGAGAGATATGGGAAGCTGAGGATGGGAGACTGCATGAAAAGTGTCTCCAACAGGCTATTTATAACTTACTGGCTCAACTTTTCACTTACCCTGAAGCCATTTAACACTATTTCACAGTGTGAAAGGGCCTTCATGTGGATAAACATTCAGGTCTGTCACTGCAAAGCACTCAAAACATATGGGAAGACTTCATTTTTAGTGTTTTCATCCACTTAGATACATCAGGTAAAGGCTTATGGGCTTTATACCTGATTTTGACCAAGATGACAAGTGTAAACAGCCGTTCCAGTGAGATATTTCTGTCTGTACATGAAGGTTGCAGTGAAACACCTCCCTCGGCTGTCATGCCTGTTCCCAAGCAAAAGGCTGCACTAGTAACCCAGGTCAGCACCCCACTTTTGGAGATTGAGAGCCCCTATCTCCTACCTGGACCTGCCTCAAGGTGACTCCAGGTGGGTCTCACCCAATCTGCAGACCAAGGTCAGATTAGTCTTCAAGGGAATGAGCACAAATGGCTTTTCCATTCTAATCACAGGTGGTCACCTTGACGCAACCCATTTCATCCCCCAGCCCAGTTGCTGCATCTTTCAGCTAGTGCACAAGTCAGCTTTTAGCCTCACACATGTGTTTTAGCCTACACGATGAAAAGGAAACAGCTGAGAAAGGAAGCAAAAGGGATGCAGAAATGGGAGGGAGAAATGCTCATTGCTAAAGACAGGGTGAGGTATTGGGAGAGAGGAAAAAGATGTGGTGTGCAGGAGAGAAATGGGAAAAGGACAGTGATTTAGAGAAAGAGAACTAGGTAAAGCAGAGTAAGAATCAGATTAAAGAGTGATGCAGAAGAATTATGGAGTCATGGGAGCAAAGGATAAGAGAGGTAGAAAAGAAAGAGACTGAAGCTTGAAATGAGTGAGAAGAGACAGAAGAAATTTTAGAAGTGCTAGGATTGACACTCATACCTGTCTGCACGTACAGTCTGAATGTTACTACATTTGAGCTACGCTTCCCTCATTCATTTTTATCCATCATACATTTCTGGGAAACTATTTTTAATCATGTACAAAAACATACTAGGAGCTTTTCTCGCCTCCATTTTGGAGGACAGGCCATGCACAAGGCAAATCTCTTTTTAGAATAAATTCAGAAAGACTATCAGAGCAAGCCCAATGCCTATGAATAAATAACTGTTCCTGCGGAGGAGGCTGTGGCAAGAAGCTATTCTCAGATGTGCACGCAGCCCTGAAGAAGAAGATGCTTAGGACTGAATGAGCAAGTGGTGGTCACAAACCCTGTGTAGCTTAGGCGTTTCACTGGCCTTCCTGCAGGGAAGGAGCTTTTCCAGCCTGGAGCAGCAGAGGTCACATGTACACAAGGGCAGAGGAACACTGTCAACAGGTAAGCTGTTGTGCAGGTCCAGCTGCCTAGACAAAAGGCAGCTCCGTCTTGCACCATATCCATGCCATGCCCTCTGCACCAATACACTAGACTCTAGCCTGTGACAGGTTCAGCAGCACCAGTTTGATACTATTTTTGTTCCACACCAGGCATTAGGATCATGGGGGGAAGAGACCCTATGCTGGAGGGAGCAGGGAGGCAGATGCTTTGTTCTGTGCTGTTGTGCTGCCTTCCTCCTCAGCAGGGCCAGGATATTGCTAGCTAACAGGGCTGAAGCAGGGAACCGTGGAAAGGGAGGGGATTGTCTTAAGGCAGAAATGTGCTGATTAAGGCTGAGCCTTGCCCCCAGTGTCATCTCTGTGATTCAATCAGTCAAAGAAGCTGTTGATACAGCTGCACATTATAACTGCTCTGCTCCTTACCATAAGCTTCAGCTGAGGTCAATTTATCCAGTTACAGGAGGAGGAATCCAGAGTTTTGTATAAGCTACTGATGTCTTCTTGGGTAGGAAAACAAGGACTGCAGGGATTGAATCTGATGGAAGATAAGCACCAGTTTCTTCCCCTTAGGGCTACTTAAAGCTGACATAAATTAGCCCAGATGCAAGGCTGCTCTAACTCCACATTAGGAGATTGACCATGCATGGAGTAGTAGTGCATGTAGATGCACAAAGCCATTTCTACCCACCTGAGCCCCCAGCAAGAGGGGGGGCACTCTAGGGCACATGTAATTTGACCACACCATACAGTACATTCAGCCTGAAAAGCACCTGTCCCCCTCCCTGGTAGGTGGCTGAGGACAGACCCAGGAGCTAAAACAAGGTCTGGCAGTACTCATGCAACCACCTCTCAATTATCTGTTTACCCACATATTCTTTCCTTTTGGCTGCTGTATTTTACTGATTACCTAAGTTACACAGCTTTATTCATCTGCAAGTGTATGAAGTAGGAGATTGACACATTTGATAAGATGGTACTGAAGTTGTTGCTTTCATGAGAAGTAAAAACAAAATAGTCATCCCTCTGCAATCTTGCATGACTTGCATCTCCATGACCTTGCTTCTTGACTGCACTTTCTGGGGTCATCAAATGAGACAAAACCATCGCATTTATCTCCAGCTGCAACACCTTTAAATCAGTGAGTCAGACTTTTGGAACCAAGCTGCTCAGTCACACAGGAGCCTGCTGCTTTCTGACAAATTTTAAGGACACTTTATGGGCAAAGGAAAGACTTTTAAACAAAATTTAAAGCTATAAGTAACAAACACTGGGATCACTAAGTACAGCAGCCCCCTTCCTCAAAGACAAACACTGTTGTGGGGCCCTTTTCAGGACATCAACCTCTGTCTTAAAAACCAATTTGACCTTTGACTGCTTACACCTATTAGAAAGCTGTTGTATGACATGACTGCTCTGATGCTTATGAGTCCTCTAGATTTCCAGCCTAAATTTATTCATCACCAACCTACATCCATTAGTTCCTCTGTCAACATTGGCTTTTGCCCTTTGAAAATATTTATAGGAAGCAATCATTTCCTTGGAGCTCTCATTTTGCTAGACTGAGCAAATTACTATCTCTAGTCTCCTAGAGAAAGCTTCCCACTCCCTGACACTAAATCTCATGGAGAGTCTAGAATGCCTCATGCCACGCTCTAGGAAGTTTCTTCTATTTTCTGTCCTAAATTCTTCTTTAGTGCTATTTACTTTAAGCCACTCTTTAATGATGTTTCTATACACATTTTTAGTGCAGCACAGACAGCTCACACCGTTATGTTGTTTGGCTAGGGTAGAATGAAAATACACTCATAGCGGTCAGATATTTTCTGAAACATTATTCTTCCTGGTTCAACCACTGTAATTTCTCTTTTGGTACTATGAGAGGTAGAAAAATTGTAATAATTAAAAATAAAGTAAGTCAGAAACAATGCAGAAATTGGAAGCATACAGCACTGTCAGGATCAACCAAGCAGTTACCAGTTTCCCTGGCAAGCATGACCACACAGTAAATAACATAACATAGAATTAAACCCAAACTACTTCAAAGCACATCTATGTGTATGCATGAATATTGCAACCTACATGCATATCCCTTCCTATCCCAAGCTGAGGTGATTAACTCTTAAGCCTCTAAAATTACTGGAATCACATTTCCAGATGACCATCATTCTCAATGCCGTGGCCAAATCTCTGCATCACCCTACCTGAAATGGAAAGCCCTGAGCAAGTCAGCATGCTCAGTGAATTTGAGCCAGATCATCCTGGCCCATCTGTTTGAGATTAAGACCACAATTGAGCAGAGCATTAATAAATGATCTGCAATTCCCACCCTCCTTCACTTTGCAACACTAGGAGGGAGGGAGGTGGAGTTCTCAACACTCAAATGCACTTTTCAGCAACAAATAATTTGGTTCAGCATTAAGCATACAAGAAAAAAGTTTAATGCAGAATCTGAGCACCATCTTATCTCTTGGGGCTATTGTTCCAGCATGAAAAATGATATATAGTTGAGTCTTTTTTTTATATTAATTCTTCAGCTGCTTAGACTGCTTTGCATATCCTTTCTAAATTAAGTTTGGGTTTCTATACCTGCAGCTATGGTTATCCTGTGTATTTTCCTATGTATTCCACTGTGAAAATCACAATTAAGTTCATTTGTCATAAAACAAACATGATGCCATGAATGATAAATAAGGAAAGTGTACTGCAGAGACTGGCTCTGCTTTCTCAGTGCTTGCAGGGTGGGCAGGGTTTCTGAGTCGCTCATGTCTGAGATTAGAAAGCTTCCTAATGAAGAAATCTGTCTAACAAATGATGTCATTTCTGGCAAAGCCACAAGCCTAATTTGCAGAGAAGGGCTCAGCAACCCCAGCATCACCTCCCCAGGCATGTGGAGGAGAAGCTGAGCAAGGAGGACGCAGTGCAGAGGCAGCAGTGGGCACCTGTCCCTTAAATCAAGCTACATGCACCCAGAAACCTTGCAGGGTTTAGAGGGAGACATTCACCCCAAGAGGACATCACCTTCACTGCATGCCTGAAGATGCAGGCAGCCCATCCTCTGCTGCACTGCCATTGTAGTCACTTCCCCATTCCTGCTGCCTTCGACCCTACTTGTATCAGAGAGCAGAGGAGTTCAGTATAACATTCACAGCCAGACTTTGCTAAATACATCTCAGAATAAACCATCATATTGGACAGTATTCTACCAGCACCCACGACGAGATCCCCAGCCCATACCCAGTTCCAAGCTAACAGCATCTGGATGAGGTCTTCCACCTTCCCAGCACAGTACCATAGCCAGCAAGCTGTGGGCTGTGTTTTTTGCCAGCTTTCATGTCCAAGACTTCACAAGCTCCTAAAGGAGCCTGGCCCGCCTCCAGGAGGTTCACTACAGCACTCTGATGAGACCCAGGGCAATAGCAATTGGAAATCAGCTCCCTGCCCCGCTATCCTCATCTTCTGGATGCCACCTATTTTATTATCACCCTTGAATTTCAGCACTTCAAACCATGTAACTGAAGCCCACTTTCCCCATCAAGGTTATGTAACTCAGGACAGGTTAACTGCTAAGCTCAAGTTCAAGGAAGCCTTCAGTGTTTTGTGGAACCCCTGGATGGAAGATCAGGTAGATGTGGGCTGCAGTCCTCAGTCTGTGTTGGCCTGCTCTTGCTTCTAACGTTTTTGCTGGAGTTTACAGCTCTGCAAACTTGATCTGCACCAACTTGCTTACTTCCATAGAGCTCACAGGTTCTTACTCAGACCTCCTAGTGTCACCTTTAACATTAAACACAGGAGCAGGCAGAATGCAAGCTTTGCTAAGCCATTGCACATACTCATGAACTAAACTGAGGTCTTTACTCAGGTCTTTAATCAATCTTACTCTGGCTCTTCTTTCTCCAGTTTCCATCCCTTGCAAAGAACTTCCTTGCTTTCAGGTTATCTCAGACCTATGGCTATTTCTTCACCTAGCAGGCTTCATTAAAACCTATTTTTTTTTCCCCATTTTCACTATCCTCTTGCTCCAAAGATCACCAAGCCCAATAACATAATGTTTTCCACTAACCCCAAAGCATTCATTGGTCTTTGTGCTCAACACCACCTCTGGCACTGACAAATCCCCTAAACAAAAGCCTGCAGCTAAATGCAGACCTGTTAAATACAGTAGCTGCAAGCACAGCAACACAGCCATCATGGTGCAAACACATGAGAACTGTCTCAGATCAGAGGCAGGTTTAAGGACCAGATAGTCTGCAAAATTCAGAGCAGATTTGTGACTTCCCCTGTTGGTTGCAAAAGCACCCCCTCCATTCAACTGTAGGTTAATCCTTCTTTGTTTCAAGCTCTTTTGGACTTCTGTGTTCCAGTTCAAATTCAGCATTCCCCATTCCCAAAAATCCCTCTGGCCTATTTTGTTCCTAAGTGTTTCAGCTTAAAAACCTTCAGGTAGTGGCTGTTCAATATCTTCCCATTAACGCAGTATTTTTTCTTCCATCCATATTAAAAGCAAGATGCAAGTATGTCCTGCTTCCCTCTCCAAAGGCATCATCTACTCTTTCTAGAGCCCATCAGACATGTACTTTTTTGCCTTTCTGACACACTGATCTACAAGGCTGTCCACTCTTTCTCTAACATCAGAGCTAATTGTTCTAACTACGTGCTGCCTGCTGTGGTTTGAGAAGCTGTAAATAAAGAGCTAGTCACAGTACCATCTTGGCTATATTGTCTTCCAAAGCAGCAGTCTCCATTGTGTCTCTGCTTGCAGTGCAGACAAGCTGGGGATATATTTAGTGCAGAGCTACTCAACCAGCAGATGCTATAGGTTTGGGGGTCTTCACTCTGCACAGCTCAGCACAGGTTAGCTGAGCATGGGCCATTCCCCATATACCTAAACTGCTCTCCACATTCAGATTCACAATTGCAGTAAACTAAGAGCCAAGGTCTGCTATGAATTGTATTTTTACCTATAGCAATTTTTTTGTAACAATATCCTAGTTTTGCAAGTATTCACATATTTGAAACCTAACTGAAAATTCCATTAAGCCATTCTAAGTTGTTTCTACTTAACTAAAGCTTTCAGTCAGGTCACCTCCATCTCCTATAGGAACAAAACACAGGATGAATTTTCTTTAGGAATTATCCCAGAAAGGGTACACAGACACATTCTGACTACAAGACCCTTTGGGATGATTTAAACAGTGCATAGGCAGACAGGAAGCTTGTGCTCAGTGCTGGGAATTTTCCCGTAGACATTATTCAACAAGGAGAAGAATTGCTGCTTGTGAGCAGAGGCACACTGCATGGGTTGGACTTGATGATCTTAGAGGTCCCTTCCAACCTAGTGATTCTGTGATTCTGTGCTCTTTTAATTCAGCCTCAGGAAGACCCACACTGAATCAATGCTGCATCTCTGCTAAGTGCAGGATGAGAGTTCCCCAGTCAGCCAATAATGGGGTTTGTTGGAACAAGTAAGTTAGAAAATGCATTTCTAGGTGTCATCAAGTCACTGGCAATGCTAGCAAGAAAAGTCAATTAAAAAAGCTAACAGTCTGTTGTTCAGTGAAGAAAATACAGACAGCAATGCACTCCATCTGACTGCACAAAACCAGCTCAAGCACTGCACAATACAGGGAGCCACTGCCAGGTTTGTGGAAAGTAGTAGCTGTCTGAAGCAGTGCTGCAGGTTTGTATCTCTTTTTAATAAGCACAGAGCACTCCAGGCATGGCAGAGCAGGGGCAGTCTCCAATGTGCTTCCTTACCAACAACCTGGTACTGCATTCACTGAACAGAGCATCACTGCTGGAGAGTGTCCCTGCACAGGGCCAATCCAGGAAAGTTGTTACTCTCCCCATTTTACAGGTGGGAAATCATGAGACTGAAAATTTAAATGGCATACCCAAAATCACACTGGAGATAAGGAACTGAATAGCTATCTGAAGTCACTGGTCATCCCACAAAATAGGTGCCTTCCATGTGTTCCTTCTCTAGTGCACAAGTGGCTGCACTCAGCAAGAAGACTCCTTACAACCACAGAGCAAACACCTCTGGGGGTCTGCACACATCTGTTGCAGCAGGGTCATGCAGAACAGACCCAAGGTCTTCAAACCAGCAAGTTTTAACATTTAAAAACTTTTTTCAGGGCATTGCTCTTGCATTTAGAAAAAGCAGCAGCAATGGAAAGGGGATTATTGAGATCGGTGAAAGAGTCATCATAATCAGGTCATTCCTCCTTCTCCCCAAAGGAGCACTCCATCATCATAGTTTAAAAGTGTAGGCAAATGGGTTCATACAGACATCCAAGGCAAGCTCCTCACTGTAGCACAAAGTCTGTAACCCACTAACCTGACATATGATGGCAGAATAACAATATCTAGCTCTTAAACAGTCCTTTTCATCAGTACATCTAAGAAAACTTTCTAAATGCTGGTTGTGTCATTGTTTGTAACTGGAAGAGAGCACAGAGAGGGATTTCTGAAGATATCTTTGGAGCACCAGGTTTGATCAGTACCATCCTATAATAGGAAACCTGATTCAAAGGGTGGTAAAATTCAATGGAACCATCATGCAGACTTTAAGGGGCTTTGAAGCAGGACACTAGGGATTATCATAACTTCTACTACAACTGCTTTTGCAACAATAAAATCACATGATAGTAGTACAGTCTATTTGTCTCATGCACCCTCATGTATCCAGCAGTTTAAATGACCTGTTGTTGGCTGTTCCCGATGGCACATCTGCAGCACTTCTCTAGATGTCATACATTCAGCCGTAACGGATGTTAAGGATCCTGCAGCAGATAAGAGACTTTAAAAGACCAATTTACAAGATGCCTTTTCTAAGGTTCAGGGTTCCTCAGTATTTTGCATAGTGTGTTCTTCAAGCCTTTGAAACAATGCCATCTGCCATGATGCTGTATCACTTGAACTAACATCGAGAAGGAGATGATAGTTGAAAGCACCATCAGTTTACCTCAGGTGTCACACCTCAATATCTGCAGCAGACCTCAGCAGATAACTGGGATGAAACGTGGTGCCTATGAAGTGTTTGGTTTTGGGTGGTTTGGATTTTGGTTGGTTGCAGGGGGGCGGGGCAGGGTTGTTGTAGATTGGGGGGGGTTGGTAGGTTTTTCTGATGTATTTTGTTGGTGGTTGTGTTGGTTTTGTTTGTTTGTGTTGCTAGGGGTTTTTGAGAGGGAGAGGTGGAAGGGAGGTGATGTTTTGAAAGGCAACTTTGCTATAGTTCACCCGTTTGTGTAAAATGCATTCCTGCCAGAGAAGAACAAGCATGCTCCTCAAATGCAGCAGGTTCTCTGTTTACATTTTCCTTTTAATTGCATTTGCAGACCAATGAAAAAGAATCTAATTTTTCAGGATGCCATAAGCAAGCAGACTGTGAGAAGCAACATGGGTTTAGAGGGGAGGAATAGGCATCTCCTGCTGAAACTGCTGGAAAATAGCAAGGAAAAGTTGAACTGGAAGTGCCCTTAAATTAGGGAGTGCGACTTACACCCAGAGCCATTTCCAGTCAGCATAAATACAACTACCAGCAATTCGGATGGAAAGCGTCATGTGAAACACCCTGCACAGAATGGGTGGTGGTTTCCCAGGATGCATTTCCTTGCAGACCAAAAAATAAACCCACCATCAAACTAAACCATAAACAATAGCTTAACCATACCCTAGAAAGGTTCAACTTTTATGTCAATGGAACAGCTACCATGTCCAACATGGAAGGGTCTGACACAAAGAAGCACACAGGAAAACAAGCAGGACTTCAGAACCAGTCAGTCAGATTATGCACTTGGAAGCAGAGACATAGGCTCCACTGCCTGCTAAAAAAATAAATCACTTTATACATCTTTCATAGCTTATAAATAAATAAGCATATAAACAGGGACTGAAATTTAGGTCTTTTGCCTTTGAGACCTGCTTGAAGCATTAGGACTTTTCATCAATTTGGCCACATGCAGACTCCTGCACTTGCCCCACTAGGGTGGAGGTTGTACCCAGCTCTCCTGAACAAGGGTAAGGCACTGAAGTCCCAGACAAGGGGAGACTCCCATCCCTTTTTCTCACCCCAAATCATCTGTTTTATCAACTATTTGGGTTTCCTAGCCACTGTGCAGGTGGTCTGTGTGCCAAAGTCCACCTGCAGCTTCCAGCCAGCACGTTCAGCACTACCAGACCACTGTTGTGCTGACCCAGTTGAGACACAAGTGACCCCAAAAGGAAGAGATGTTTGAAGAACACAATGGTGGGACCACAGCTCTGTTCCAAAATGACTTTCCTCCTCATCACAATTTTATTAAGATTTTGCTTGTCCAACTTTAAGGACAGGGCAATGAATTAAGTGCTTTGACAAGCCTGATGCCAAGAGTAAATTAATGATGTATATTAATAATACACATCATTCTTTCTCAAGATAAGGCCATTTTATGATGCATGAAATAGTAAGCTAAAAATGACTAATTTTTAAATCAATACAAAATTCACTCCCCAGTATTACTGCATAAACTGTAACTTCTATGCTGCATCTTAAATATCAGAAGAAAGTGGATGGTAAACTCTGACCGAGAAGGCTCTCCTCCTCTTCAATCTCAGAGGTGAGCTTCTGGTTTGCAAGTGGTTTTGGACCTCCCCAGATGAAAACAAACTAACAAAAACCTCCAAACAAGCAATTACCGAACACTGGGAAAAACCATTGAGAGCACCAAGTGTAATCTGGTCATACATGAACAGTACATGCTGGACAGGCACAGGGGTGTTACTTTATCTCACAACCAGCTTGATGCAGCACGGGACAATGCCAATACAAGTTCTGGCTGTCTCTCCTCCAAATCACCTTGCCTGGTCCAAATCTGCCCGTAGCAGTCCTCTCTAGCCTCTATCCTCTCTATGCACGAGGAGAAGCTCACTAAAACTGGTATGATCCATCCCCCCTATTTCCAGTGCACTGACTTAAATCCAGGAAGACAGATTTGTCCATCAGGCAGAGGAACAGCTGGGGCCACCAAATATTTAGGTAAATTAGAAGCAGGGGAAAAGGGGCTCCATATTTGACCTTCAGACCTGATACTGGAGCAGCAACCTCACACTGCAGTTTCCCACAATCAGAACTGACCCACTGACCATCCAGCTCTTAGCAAGCAAAGAGCTGTTCAAGTAAAAGAGAAGGACTTCAGAGAAAATCAGCTTTAACCAATGGATCAGCTTATACTTATGTCTACCAAGTAGCTGTAAGTCTTTGAGCTAAAGGGTCACATTTTGTTTTCCTTTTTACCCAGGCCACGGCAGAGCCCTGGAAAAAAAAGAACCAACCCAAAACAAAACAACCCACAACCAAACACAAAAAGCCCACAAAGAGGGATTCCTCTTGACGCATCTCTGGCCGTAAAGTTTTTGTTGGGAATTTTGGGGGCTTTTTGTTTTGGGGTTTTTGGTTTTGTTGTGGTTCCGTTTCAGGGGGTTTTTATGGGTTTGTTTTTTGTTGGTTTTGTTTGTTTGGTTGGTTTGTTTTGTTTTTATTTGGTTTTTTTATTAGTATTGTTTGCTTGTTTTGCAGTTTGGTTCGTTTGGTTGGGTTTTTTTTAACCTTTTCTGGTTACATCTGTAAACACAAGCAGCAGGCCATGCAACAAAGCAGCATTTGTGAAGCACATCACCTAAGACTGTGCCCAGACTGGTGGAAGGAGAGCAACTAGGAGCATCTGAGGGTTAGGGTTAGCCCATCCAAAAACCTCCACACATGTAGAAACACAACTAAGCAATAAGGATAATAATGAGCCAGCGTTTGAGCTGAACATCCTTGGGCTAAGAGCCCTTCATGTTCATAAGCACAAGATGTACAACATTAAGAAAGGCATCTGTAAACATTCCTGCTCCCAAATCTTTGCTTCTACCTAGCTGAAATTCATCCTCATGCTTTTCTGACAAGCAGTGTTTCTTGTCTGCCTGTTTCAGTTCTCTATAAAATGCATATAGCTCTCAGCTACTTTAATCTGGTCACTGAAAATAAGAGGTTCACATCTGTAAAGAACTGAGTCCTGCAAACACTTTGTTTCTAAGACCAGGACTGAGATCGTCTGCATAAGTTCTTACTCATAATAACCTTTACTGAGTGCATACCTGAACATGGGTGTGCAACACCACCATTAAGCAACTTCCTTTAGTTACACTAATCAGGAGGACTTGAGCAGTTCCATTTCTAAGTATGAATTCCCTCAGGCTCTTATAATATGATGTTAATGTGACTATACTACAGGTATTCATCACCTGCTGCAGCAAACTGGGAACTCGCTTCAGTCTTCCCTTTGCACAACATTGTGAAAAATGAAACCATGTACATGCAATTTGGATTGAAACAACAATATTTGCTACCCACAAGCATAACTCCTGGCAATATGCAAACATCACTGTTCTGTTGGGCTTCGCTGGC
This sequence comes from Agapornis roseicollis, assembly GCA_002631895.1. NCBI lineage: Eukaryota > Metazoa > Chordata > Aves > Psittaciformes > Psittacidae > Agapornis > Agapornis roseicollis. The sequence continues at coordinate 4,616 of NDXB01019957.1, read as the reverse complement.
TTCTGCAGAGAGGCAGAGTCATCAGAGTCACTTAAACGACCTAGAGAGGTAAATCTCAATTCCTTTTCACTAGTTTGCATTAAGTAAACAGTTTTTTTTCTTATCATTATTAAATCTGAGGGGAGCTAACACAAAAGAAAAGGACAGTCTTCTTAATGTAATACAAATACTGGAAACACAATAATTTGCTTGCCGTGTGCACTTCATTCTCCATTGTCTACAAATTTATCTTACTCAATTCAGTTAAACCAAAATGCCAACTTTTAAAATACAGAAATCCAGTGGGAGGAGTACTACCATTAAAAGCATCATATTATGAGTTATAAACATATATAAGATCTTACAGTTACAGGCTGCCTAGAAATAGCCAGTGTTTCCTCCTTAAATGTGAAACCATTGCTCCTTCTAGCCATGTCCCCAGCTGGTAGCAGACAACAGTGCAGAGTCTTAAAATAGATATGGATGTAGGACACACTCTATTTCCCAAGGCAAACTATGGGCAAAATACCATGGCTGCTATTAAAAAATAAGTAAATACATACACAGTAATCTGACAGAAAAGAAACAGATGAGATGGAACAGTGATGATTTAGTGCAAGTACTGTCCAGCTTCTGTATTAGCCAAGAGAATAACACCAGTACAAGGACACACTCACACACCTCACCAGGCTGCAGAGATGAAATCACACCACACAACCCCCAAGAAAGAGCCCTATCCTAGTCCTCCACATAAATCCTTAGCTCTGGGCTCTTTGCAAGCTCAGAGGCAGTTGAGGGAAGCACTCCCGTTTGGGTACTAATTAGCAAAAGCTGAGCTAATTGGCTGTAGTAGTTTGAACCCAGCCAGGCAGCACGTTCACCCACTCAACCCCTCCTTTCTGCTTCCCCCCCCCCTTTCCTCCCCAATCCCAGAGGAGTGGGAAGGAAGATGGGCCGAAGAACTCCCACTGGTTGAGATAACAACAGTCCAGTAACCAAGGTACAACACAAATCACTGCTGCTACCACCAATAATAATAATGATAAAGGAAAAGAGCATCCCATC